>VZSZ01006778.1:657535-868350 GCA_013398815.1 Ibidorhyncha struthersii | reverse complement strand
ATTATTAATATTAAAAGTTTTTTTTACTTTTTCACTAAAATTGCAAGTTTCACGACCAAAAGGAAAAAAAAAAAAACAGACAAAAAGTTGTCATTTCTAGAGACAGATTTTTCCCTGCAGTTCACACCTACCAACCAGCTCAGCCATCAGGTCCAGGATGCACTCGTCTGCCAAAGCCCACGGGCGCCGACCATTGAAGTGGCCGTGAACACCCCTGAAAAGGAAGACGCAAACGATGAAAACATATGCTGTTCCCTTTGGACCAGTCCTAAGAAACATACCTGATTTGGAGACCCCACATTTGGAGGAGGAGACTCGCTTAAGCTGAGCACGGCACTGTTATTGTGCCATTAAAGCTCATAGCAAATGCAATTTGTTGGTTTCTGACTATTTATTTTGCCCCCCAAAATTCCTTTAGAAATCTCTCAGAATTAAAGGAGATAGCTTTTTCACAAGCCCTCTGGAAGTGGCTGGAGGGGTAGAAGAAGCCTCCGGGAACAGGTACACCGGGAAAGGGCACGGTGGTGCGGGGCGCAGGATGGCACCCCGCTAACCCCAGCTCATAAGCCACAGCGAGAGCAGAGATGACCCTGCAGAGTTACTCCGCCTGCATTTCTAGCTGAACATTGTATGGTGCAGAGGATGGTAGACTTGAATACTGCCTTGCTCCCAGGCGGAAATATTTCTTGTCACAAATAATTTCTATCCTCCTGAATCTCCTCTCTGAACTCACTCTTCTGCACAAACCAGCAGGTACTTAATGTATATGCAGGGAAGCACCTGCCCAAACAGAGCTGCTTGCTAATTTTTATTGCTTCTCTTCTCCCTGCCAAATTGTTCTAGATCTAAGTGTGCATAAAGCTTTTTGGTTTGACAGAGGGCATTTAAAAACTTTATTTCGCAAGCTGTTCCTGTCTACAGTGGATCATACGGGCACCGTGAACCTGAATGCATCACTACTCTGAGGTGACAGATATGTACATTCAGTTCTGGATTAAGTGCTCTGAACTAATTTCTGCTTCAAATGTGACAGAGAAGTAAACCTCTAAGGTAGCCACCATGCATATATAAATAAAAAGTTGCAAAGTTTCTTAAAATGTGCGGTATGTAGCGCACAGATTTAAATGCAAATGAAGGCAGATTGAGAAAAGTAATAATGGTGCTAATCCAGGGGAACGTTGCTTTGGGCTTCCATCTGACACTGGATGATTTTCATGTTTGCTGAGCACCACGGGGTACTTGTGGAGTCGGAAATGCCAGGCTGCGTGTGGCGGAGGCAAACCAAGTATAAAGCTGTTTCAAACCAGGGACAAAGCCAGTAGGAAATCGGGTAGAGAGCAAAAAAGCCCTAAAAGCTGTGATGAAAGGAAGAAAAAGAAAAAAAGAAATAGAAAAAAAAAGAACAGGTAATAAACCTTTTAAAGAAGAACAGGCCCACAATGTTCACTCAAAATCATGAGAAGACATCTGGCAGATTAAGACATGAGAAAGAAGGGAGTATGAGACAATACCAGCTAGTCCCCCATGCTTAAGGCTATTTAAAAGATTTGGTTTTCCCTATCCACCTCCTACTTTCCCTTCTCAGGTAGAATTTTGCTCTGTCTCCCACACAAATTATGTGGATGTTTTACAGTCAGACCCTTTCTGATTGACTTGGGTCTAATTCATGCCTCCTAGGAGCATTTCCAAAACAACCACAGTCCTAAAGAAAAGAACTGCTGCAAAAAAGCACAATTTGTCTTAACCATTTCATACCTCTTATCTTTGCGAAATACCATTTGCTTTTGGACTAGTTTAGGTCAACAGCTGAAGGAGGGGAGAGGGACAACTGAACATCTCTTATTGATAAAATAACCTCCCTATGTTCAACAAGTCCAACCCCACACAGACAACCAGGACGACCCCGATCCCTAATTTGGATAAAGTCACTGTACACTAGCTGACCGCTTTTCTCCATTCTAGAATTGTTCTCTGATGAGATCTTGATAGCAGAAAGCGGGCAGTGTGAAATAGCACTCATTTACAAGAACATTTTATAGATGAGGAATAAAGGCAGTAGGTGGGTAGGGGAGAAAATGCAGTAAGGGGCAGGATCAGTGCTAAAAGTTCCTCCCCTCTATCAGACTATAATGCAGCTGCATTCCCTCAAGACAGTGGTATGTATTTCACAAACAGCAAGACATTTATTGCTAATTTTCCTTCTTAATCTTAACTGTAACATAGTGATCAGGGGACTGTGGAATAATACATACTGTTAAAATAAAAAAGCCCAAAGATTTTCAGTGGCTTCCAGCCCAAGGGGATCTGTATTTCTGAAAGAGGATAGTGAACATAATAAGATGGGAAAAAGAAGCCCAAACTACCTATGGGATTTTCTTTCATTAACTTTCTCTGATTTTATAGCCATTAGTGTCCTTCTAATGGGAATTTACTCATGAAAGCTCTCTCTAGCACACAGGACTAACAAAATTTCAGAATAAATTTCCAAGTTATCATGAAAACAGATATGAGATTTTGGGCATGAGAATATTTTATTTTGAGAAGAAAACATGGAAATTTAAGTATATTGAAAGGGGGGAGAGCCAGCATTAATTATTATTCATATTATTATTATTATTACGGCACAGCTTACAGCTTGCTTCCCTCTTGATGGCCAATATAAATGCTAAGAGACAAAAATTATTGCAGCTAAAATGGTAGTTAAAGGCATATTCTTGGACCCTTTTTTTTATTTTAATCACATGAAACTCTGTAGCCTTTGCTGATGGCACAATACATCCTATTACACTTAGGTTGTAAAATTCTATGCTCTGCCTCAGAGAATTTATATCTCCGTATATTATGCCACCCTTCTCTCAGCTCTGGTAGGCACTGGGGGTAATAATCTTTAAGGACACAACTGCAGTGCTTCTGGCATTCCCCTCAGACACCGAAATCCTACGTCCTGTTTTGTTTCCACTGTACCCTAGGTAGCAAGAGAGATTTAAATCAAGGTACCCAAATTAATGAATACCAAATGTGGCCCATCAAATCATAAGGCATCATACAAACACAACCATTTCTTAAACTACTGTGAGAGTTTCTCATTGCACAAATTAATTTTTAGTCGGTTACCATTTTATTTTCAATTTGGCAAGAAATCACAATGCCACATTCTATTTGCTGAGGTCTGGTTGATGTAAAGCTCGCTAGGGGAACTAGAAACACATTTTCTGATACGATCCCAGGGTTTCAAAGGTGGTAACAAAAGGGATTTAAATGAATTGCCAGCTTCAGGAATCTTCTGCGCTCATCCAAATCTTGTTCAAGTGGAAATTTCCTTCTTGCTTCTTTGCCAAAAATGATGCAAGTATTTAATGAGCCAACACAGACTCTTAAGTTTGACGATGGTTTGAAGCAAAGAAATAACCAAACGAAAGGAAGACATGTCCAAAGAAAGAAAACTGTATGGAGCAGAAGATTGAAGGTAAAACTAAAAAACCCAGGGCATTAAACCACGCGTTTACAGCTCTAACGGACAACCTGCTGAAAGGCACAATGCAGACATGAATCGTGCCGAATATTTTAAAGCCTTCCACAAACTTGATTTTTTTGCCTACTATATTCATGTCAGAAGCTTGTTGCCAGACTGCCTCAATGCTTAGAAGTATATACACATATTTAGTTTCCAACCTCAATTTATTAATTCCTATTTTATATTTACGGTGCCAGCAATGTTATTTCAGATAAGTGGCTCCTTTTCTCCCCCCTATGTTTACCCCTTGATACATTCACAGAGATCATTTTTTCCTCTCAGTCTTCATTTTGCTCAGCTGAACAACTCCAGTCCTTGAGACCTCCATTCAGCAGGTTCTCCACTCCCCAATCACCCTACCAGCCCTTCGCAAGAGCATAACGACCAGCTACGGCAGACTCCCTTCTGTTTTAATAGTTCCACTTTAATGAGTTACTTGGACGTGTGAGACTTTGCCTGCTGCAGCAAGTATGTTCACATGCAATAATGATTCTACAAAATACATTAATTGCTTAAACAGTTGTGGTGGGGGAAAGGGAAAACAAGACACTGCGAAGCACCTATTGGCCTTTATCCAACCGAACAAGTCACTTCAATCTTGATCTTTTAGATTCGAAAAAAATGGATTATTGGTTACTCTAAGCTAAGCACAGAAGAGACAAGTCTTCATCCCTTTTTGCCCCTTATTCAGTAAATCTTGGATTTAGCTGAAACCAACACAGAAAGATAGATGAAGTCTCAAAGTCTCTTTTTTAATCCATACTAAGAATGCCAGTGGCTTGAATTTGTGGTCTTTATACATTAGCATAAAAAAGAGGACCGAGGAACGTGGAAAGAAAGAATACAAAACCAGAACAGGTATGTGGGAGGCAGATGTAAGAGCAGAAAGCTATAACACAGCATTCAAAGGCAGGGAGGAGAAAAAAGGGACAGTGACACTGTAAGAGGAAACACAACAAGAAGTAAATGCATGAAAAGGCCTCTTTCTCTCCAGGCCTTACTCTAATGAGTTGCCATCACCACACAAAGCTAAAGCTACCAGCTTCCCTGCTCTTGACAATGGCTACTGGGTAATGTTCCTTTTTACTCTTGCCATCAGCTATAAGCGGTGAAAAACGTTTAAATAGACAAGTATAGTAGCTGTTTGAGATGAGTCCCAAGACACAACAAACAGAAAATGCGATAAACCAATTTATAAGAGAGTCAGAATCTATATCATTGCTGACTTGAAGGATGTGCCTAATTTGCATACCATTTCTTAGCTTCTCACTACTTATCTAAGCCGCAGCTGCTAAATTCCACACTGCCAACACACAAGCCATTGAACAGGCTTTGGCCAGTAACAGCCCCTACCTTAGGCTGAATTTTGCTAAGCTGTCCTTGGTGACTGGAATAAAAGCATCCATTTGTGCATCTCTAACCACCTATTCCTTTGCAGCCCCCAGCACCCAATCCTGCCCATCGGCTTCCTTAAACACACATTCCTCTGTTCAAATTTAGCTTGACCTTACCCTGACTCTCTCGCTTGCCTTAGGTACATCTGCAGCTAGCAAGATTTTGTTCTGGGGTTTTGTTTGGTTTAGTCTGGGTTTGTTTTGCTTTGTTTTGTTTTGTTTTTTTTTTTTAAACTTTCTGATTTATTCTGGGTAAGATGTTTGGGACCAAGCTGTATTTTTGGCAAACAGCCTTTCTAGATTTGCTCCCTCTCTCCCTGTGGCTTAAAATCATATTTCCCCCTTAGATACAGCTACTGAAGGCAATTTTGATCTTCTGGAGAAACATGTTGCCTACCCCTTTCTTTCAGGTATTTATAAGCATCAAGAAAAAAAACCATCCTTCACTGTAGCAAAGACAAACGTAAGAATGGAAGTGAACCAATGAAAAGGTACAGTGAAGGAGCCGAAATATGTTTGCACTCCCAGTGCATCACTCTAACAGATAAGAGTGCTATCTGACTTCTACCTTTTGAAAGAGCTCAGCTGTTTTCCTGATAAAGTGCGATAATCATACAGAAACGACAGAGTTGCAATTTTTTCAAATGACTGGAGAAACTGCAGCACTGTGCTGAATGAATAACCAGGAGGAACCATTGTTTTCCAGAGTTCCCATTCACTCCCATTCTTCTCAACTTTCTTCTCACTTGTAAGAATGCAGGTAATATATAGGGAACAGTAAAGCATTTTTACTAACTCACAGCATTCGTATATGAGCAAGTGAAACAGCAGCTACAGAGTTTTCACATTTACATTGGGAAGCCTCCATCTAGACCATTTCTACTGAAGCCAAGCTGCCCAGTTAGCAGAATTAGTTTTTCCTCCTCTGCCTCCCCATCTTACACATCTGGATGTTATTTTTCTTTCCCGCTTTCAGCTCCCTGGTTTTTACTCGTCTTTTTCCTTTCCTGCTCCAGCTTCTCAGGTAGGTGCTGGACACCTCAAAGTACAGACTCTCCATGGAAACAAAATATAATATAAAAAAAAAAAGCTTTTTTTTCCCCTTATATAACTGAAAGTTTCCCATCTGCTATGATGACAATGCCCTTTTCCTTGCAACGCTGAAATGTGTCCCCTTTTTTGTCCTCCCGTCCCCGCTACCTCAGCTCCGTTCGGCAGACCTCATTGAGATACACCCTCAGCTCCTCACTGAGATGCTCCTGAGAAGACAGGAATGCTGCTTCTTTCTAAATAAAATGAACTTGTCAGGCAGAGACCTGGTTTAAGAGGAGCCAAAAACCTGCCAGCACTGGCAGCAGCACCACCTGCGCTCGGTGCTATTTCAAGGGGAGCTGCCCATTGCAAGGCCTGCAGGGTGAATCACACGCAGTTAAAAATACTAATTAGAAAACCACAGGGCCTGAAACTGAATTATGTTCACCAGCAAGCAGCAGTAACCAAATGAGTTTGCGTGTCTTGTGTATAAACACACATAGCAATTGGGTGGGGATGGTTAAACTGTGCAGGTCCTCCAGGTGAGCCAAAGCAGAGCCACCAAGTGCAGCACAGGTTATCATAGCTGGAAGTTTCTCTTTGCCTGTTTTACTGCTCATATCTTTAAAGGAGATATCAACAGTGCTAGGGAAATACGGAACAAGTTTTACTCCTGGGTTGTGGCTGTTTTAATGTGCTGTTCTCCTGTTCAGGCATTTCCAAAGCAGATCCCAAAATAAAATGAAGCGCTCATCTGAAGCACAGGTTAGCATCTCGTGTACTCACGTTCGAGCCCACTTGTCCAGTTCTTCATCCAAGTAAGTCTTAACTTTTCTTGGCTGAAGCCCAAGAGAATTTCCAGCAAAGTATACGCAGCTCTCCTCTCCATCCACCAGGCTCAGATCAGCTGTGGAGGGAAACCACAGAAACAACAATCACGTGCAGGGACAGCACACACGGGTGCATATACACACACGTGTGCCATCACCCAGAGCTCTGCCTGCTCTGCATTTCCCTGGGACACCATGGTCCTCACATGTGAATGGAGGATGTTCCTCCAGGACACCGTGTAGGTGACCCTGCAAAAGGATCAAAGGAGGAAGGCAGCCAGGCAATCTCCAAGCAGTTATTCCCCTCGTCCTCCTGCAATTTTTGGCCAAGTCTAAAAATTTTTGGCTCCTGTTCTGGAGCTAATGTGAGTTCAGGCAGCATTAAATCCCCATGTCTCTAGGGCTGTGTGGGAAGCAGCCACTGGCACCGATTTTGTCAGGTCTGTAACCAACGGGGGGTGAAGAGGGACCATTTTCCTGAGCAGGTTATCCACTTTTCTTCCATCACCAATATATTCTTACTTCAAGTTGTGAAACTACTTGAATCGTGCGTTTAATAAAAGTTAAGACTAGGTAAATCTGTGTCTTTCATGTAAGTTCTCCCTGCATGATAAAATCGCTATCTAGAAAAAGGTTGTCATTGCACAGAATATTTTAAGCCAGTCTCAAAAGTTCTTGTCTTGTCAGCATATATTGTGGGCTGCAATTCATGTCATCATCATCTGAGAAGGAGGAGGAAATCTATGTTGACAAATCCTTTCAATGATTAGGAGAAAAGCAAGGCGGTAGAAATTTATAAATAATAGCTCTAGTGAGATTCTGAACAATCTAATTACCCCGTGTCATCATCTATCAATCCAAACATTGCCTTTTTCTATTATTTCTCATGTTAGAGATTCATGGAGGGACAAGTTATGGTGACTTTCTAGAAGGAGTAAGTAATTTGCATTCATCTATACATATACTTACAATACCTCAAAAACTAAAATTACATGTATTTTTGGTAAACATAGTTGATATACCTCAAAAAAAAGATCAAGTGAATGAATACGTTAAGATATGTGCTAGAAACAAATTATAAGATTGCTCTTCTCTCTGTGAAAATTTTATGTTAGGGCTGTAGAAAAATAGATTAGATGCCTGGAAAGGGTCTCTTACTACCTTTTGCACTAACAATTACTAACTTCATTGGACTTCACCAGAAACACATTTTTCAGAAGTATAGACAGCTTGGGTAATTTCTTAATTAAAGCTTTAGAAGCTTTTAAAAAGCATAAGTCAGAGAGCAATTTCAGCCTAATCTGTTTTACAGATACTATGTCTGTTTTTCATCTCTATTCTAATATGAATGAAAACAGAGAGGCATAAATATTATCCATGCTCCTAAATTGGTTCTATTAACAATTCTTTTCCTATCAAGAAACACAATAATACTGTCTCATTGGGAATAGAGAGAAGGATCTTAGCTCAAGCATTTGGAGCTCAATCTCGCTAATACTCTTTATACTCCAATCAAGCATTAAAACAGGTAAGGAATTATAAGCAAGTTAGCTTTTCTTGCACCACAGTCCTTTCTCAATAAAAACACCTCTTGGGTCACTTTTGGACAGAGATGGCATTACCACTTTGATGATGAAGTGTAATTTTCTACTTTTGTGCCTGTTACTTTAGATATTCTTTTTTTGGCACGCTATCAACTCTGGATTGGGTTGTACTCTTTTCCTTTTCACAAAAAGCCGTTTACTTCCCCCTCTTTGACATCATTAAAAGACTCATTTTGTACCACTGCTGCTTCCCAAGCTAGGCTTGTTTTTTTGCAGCATCTTTGTCATTTCACAGCTTCTCCTGATCAGCACACCATTGTGATCCAATATTTCCTTGGTCAGTGTGATATTCTTTACAGTAGCGAATTTGTTTTCCTAAGACTGGCACTTGTCATTCCCCAATTTACTGTGCCCTCATTTCTCACAGTATTGGCCCTTTTTATTTCTGGTGGAGCTGTGGTTGACACTCAATACATATTGAGATAGTCAAATGAGAAATAAGCATAATTGATGAAATAAAGGTTGGTGCAAACAAAACAGGAGATAATTATTGAAATGTGTCCTTAGAGTAGCCTGGATAAAAAAAAAGACATGAACAATAATTTACATAAGATTAATTAGATACACTATAAATTATTCTCACACCTACTCAGAACCATGCAAACTAGTCAGATCTAATAACGTACATTATTTTGCATACTAAATATACCCATTTATCTACATTAAAGATGTATTTCTACACCTTTTAAACCTCAAAGAAAAAGCAAATTTATTTTCAGAAATATTTAGTCCAAACAAAAGGGAAAAATGCAATGTCTTTATTAACCAGAAAGGAAGGACTAAATCTGTTCGTACATTATCTGAGTCTTATCCCCTGTTGAAGGATAAAAGATCACCTCTTTCACACCTGCCTATACTTTCTCACAAGCCCTTCAAAGAGAGAGCCAGATTTATTAAGATTAACCACTACCTTTAACCATCTCTTCAGGGAAATATAGCTCACCACTTTCACTCTGGGACATCTTTTTATTCCCAAGAAACCCAAATGATGCTCTGTTCCTCTACAAGATGACAAAGCACAAGCCGTAGCCTTAATCAGATTGGTGATTTGGCGCCCGACTGCCAACTGCAATCCAGTCCTTCCTAAATCCCCCCAGTGCACAAAAAAGCATTAAGGAGACTTTATTGTCAGCTTGGAGAAGAGCGAGGAGATCCAAACATTTCTCTAAATCTTCTGCTGTCATCTTTTCCTATTTGCTCACCTGAGCCTCGTCCCTTATGCTTGCACACAAAAACTCGAAGATTTGCCAGGGAGTTAGTCTGCTGGTGGTTTCTACTTGATCGATATAACAAATAAACAGCTGTGACAGTTTATATGTTGATAACTAAATTAAACTATTATAATGACTTTCTACATATTTTTATGTACGTCATCTTACCGTTGTCTCCTATGGATGTTCTCATCTGCTTCTTGTAAGGCTTCATTTTAAAACCTCATTGTAATGTTTTATGTAAATATATAAAGAATATTTGATGGCTAATATCTGTAATGACGTTTATCTTCAGAAGCATGTTATCTAGGATCCGCTCCTGCGCTCAGATAAATGTCATGGGAGATCTGTCTCTATGGCATAGACACACAACGTAAATATATATATATTTATACCCCTGCTGTTTTTCAGCAGGGAAGCTGTTCCTGATGACAGCTGAAGCAGGGAAAAGAGAGACGGGGGGAAAAGAGGAGAAAAAAAAAAAAAACACCTCAATTTGGGTACACAGGAATGATGTGCTGTTCAGCTGGTACTACTTTGTAGGCTGCTTATCTTCACTAAAACATATATATCCACAGTCTCAGGACTAAATATTATAGTAGCTGGGGAAAAAACATGTTGGCAGTCTTTGGGTCTAAATATTATGGTAATTGATAAACAAACAATAACAGAGGTTGGAAAGGAAATAATAAAAACTGTCACAAGGGTATCAAAACCTCTGTGCACTTCTCAGGAGAGTCTTTAATCTGAAGCTGCTGAGGCACTCCACTGAAAAGTGACCTTTCACATTCTTGAGAGACATTTCATGTGCTGCAGTCAAAGACAGGGCTGCAGTCCAGGTGTCCGGGTTGAGCTGGATTTCTATAGCACAGCCAGATTAAGGGCAGCAGCACAATGGCCACGTGAGCTGCCTTCCAGCATCTTTCCAGCTTCAGAGGGACATTTTTGCAGCAGCATGGTGGCAGCTGAAGTGGCTTTGAGTACAGAATAGTCATACCCAAACAAACAGATAGGGTTTAGTAAACCCTCTTTAACTACCANGGGGAAGAGAGTTCTTGGCAGACAGGCTGAGAACACCTCCTCTGTGTGGAGGAAGCACTTAGTTTAAATATTTGTAAAGCGTCCAGCTCTGCTCTGAATAATATAAATAGCAAAACTCAAGGATTTAAATGTGGGGAAAGATAAGTCGATACCATCAGTACATAGAGACCTAAGATTTATCGTCCCCATGTCCTAAGGACACGAGCAGACTGCATTCCCAACACTCACCTTTGCAAGGCAGAAAGATACTGAAGACAAAGATAGTTTCAGAAGATGCCCAGGAATTCAAGCAATTGGTACCATTTTCTATCACAGATCTTTACTGGACATAATTTGGTGAATGTACCATCAATACTGTTCTTTTCAGAAAAATATCTGCAGAAAATTGAATCTGCATTTATTAGGAAATGAAAACATTTTGCAAGAAAGTTCTATGATATTTTTTTCCTTTCATTTTTAATAAATGCTTTCTGCCAAGGCAGAAAAGAAGGACAATGACTATGCCCTTATACATTCACCATCTAAGGAAACAATATGCCATTTCTTCAGCTTCCAATGTGCAATGACCAGGGCCTGCAGAGCAGGCACAGTTTTGTTCCTCGTGTATTTGCTGTGTGAACTGAAAACAGACCCAGACAGGACGTGGGAAGCAGGAGAAGAGCCCGGGACCATGTTGCCTCCACAGGTGGGTGCTCCCACCAGGTTTCCCTGCATGATTTTGGGCAGACACAGCAGCAGTGGTGTGCACCAAACAAACAAACAAAACAACAAAAAAATCACAAAAAAAAAAAACACAAACAAACAAACATGGAAACTTTTCGTAGTTTTGCTGGGCTGGGAGCGCTAACCTGAAGCAAATGTTTCCTTTTCAGCTTGCCAGCCCTCCCGCACACCCCTCCTTGCCCCCCTGCCTGGACACCAGCTCCTCTCCATGGCCAGGCATGCCACAGGCTCCCCCAAACCACCTACAGACCAGGAACGAAGCAGAAAAATTTTGAGAACCATTTTTCGCGGCTACATTGAAGCCACGTGCAGTTATCTTTTTGCAGGCAATTCATGAGGGAAGTGGGAAAGATCTTCAAATGAAAGATTTCATTATGAATTATTTGCTCAGATCGATTATTTTTTCTAAGGCACATTCTTCCATTTGGCTTCAGGAAAAATGTCATTTCTACTCCCGGCAATAATGGATAAATGTTAATATAATATACGTACCGTTTCTTTCATTAACTAAAATAATTGTAACTAGATAGATAATACTATATTATACCAAGGAAGCAACTGCTCCGAACTATTGTAAGCGACATTGCCGTTTCAAACCATTAGATAGAAATGCTTCTGCCTATAATTTTCAATCAGTCACTATATTGTTCAAAGCAGCTGACTGACAGCATAAGCACTGCGTAAGTACTGTATCCTCGCATTTTATTCAGGATGGGAATGAGAGCATAAAGCTTTTGGTGCTAGAATAAGCTGATGGATTGATTTAGCAACATCAGGGACATACTGTTCTCAGATATGACTGCGATTGCTCAATTATCTCATAAATGGCAATGAGTTCCAAAGATTTGCGATAAACACATACAGAAGATGTNTCTCACTTGGAGGTAGATCCTTGACTTTCGGGATACAGAAACATTCACGAAGATGCTTTAGCTCATCTTCTTCATCTAAGTGAAAAGCGAGTTTCTTGTCTGTGGGACTGCAGCCTAGCCGCAAGGCAGTTTGCTCTAAAACGGTTGCTGGTAACACAGGAGAAGATGGATCCATTTTCAGGTCATTCAATTTCACCTAAAAATGAAAAACGCCACAGTTTAGCTTCTGCAGTGTGCATATTCACGAGGAGCTGATAAGCAGCCACTAAAGCTGCAGCATTCAAGACCCAAACTGACTTGTTTTAAAGCTTTTAAAAAGTGAAGTATTTGAGTAGGACGGTAAAACCGATCCATTCAAGTACTTCCAAGGCAACATATTGCTGTAACCCCCCAAAGCGCTTTCTTTTCCCCTCTATAGCTACGATACTCTTCCTTTTTCAAGTTACATCAGCAGCTTCTAAGTTCTCCCAGCAGACTGATGGCAGTTACAAATATTGAAGTGTCATTCACAATTCTGAGATCTCAAAGCCAGAGGCAGCATTATTGTTTCTGCAGTCTGTGCTCCTAAAAATAGCAGGTGCACAGCTACACTGAAGTTGTTTCCAGGCTGTGTAACGTTCAGCCTCTTTCAGCTTTTCATTCTTAAAAATAGGAGGGGGGTGTTTGTGTACAGCCGCGCTCACGTACAAGGGCAGAGCAGGCAGGACACAGATGGCAGACAAACGCATCTTTAGAAACATAGCTTTCAGGATCTTGAATTAATATTTCCTTCTAGCTACAACGAATGCACTGGTGTTTCAGTTCCATTTGTCTTTGGAAGGGAGAGAAGCCCGACTCAAGATGCAAACATGACAGACCATAGTTTCTAACAGAATACCCAAAACTGTAACTGCAAAATTTACAAGCTCATTGATCTTTGTAAGAAGAATAGTTCTGTAACTGTAATGCTCAGAGACACCAGTGTGTTCAAGATAGCATTTGTGCACTTGGCTTTACAGATCTATTGGCAAAGAAGATTTATGACATGTACTCTGTACTTTAGGGCAAAACTTGGCCGGTGCTGCCTGCTGTATTCTGTTGCAGAAGGCAGTCAAGAGGCTCATCGAGGTGCTTGGTGGTTTCCCCAGTTTAAGGAACTGTATAGTTAAACCACACAATATTCTCTGCCTTTTTTAACATCCTGAAGAGTTCTGGTGCAACAGAAAAACCGGCACAAGTAGAAACAGGACAGGTTATCACACAATGTGCAGCATACAGCCACCAGAGAACACAGCTTTCCCCTCTGACTAAGAAAACTTGCATGTGTTCTCCATAAGTACCAGCTCTCTCTTCTTAAAACCAAGAGTATATTATAGATAGTTATCCAGAAACAAGCTGTGGAGAGAACAAGAGATGATGATATGGGTTGTAGCCAGCCGAGCATTACTTTCATTGTCACATAACCCAGCTTGGGTTTTTGTGGAAGAGGGGTTCTGAGAGTCAGTGTGATGGTGTATTCCAGGTTACAGATACTTTTTTTTAAATTAAATCCCTTATGACACATATGTCTTTATTCTTTTTGGTGCAAATACATAAATGCAGATTATGTCTTTCATCAATGTTTTATGCCAATCCCTGAAGACCATCCAGAAGAGCTTCATCAACACATATGGGAAGGATAACAGTTGGTATTTAAATATAAACCCCTAAATAGCACAGCCTCATTAGTGCCAATTAATCCAAACCTGTTTATACTCTAGCCAAATGGCCAGCATGATGCTAGTTACCTGGTTTAATTTGCTATCATTTAGTTTATGATGAGAACATTTTCTTTTTCCCCTCCAGACTTGATATCTTAACACAGTAGCAATTTTTCCTCTCCCACCAGCATGTAGAGTTAAAAAAAAAAAAATGCCAGTAGAGCTCTTTAAGACAGCAGTTTTCATTTAGCTAATGTTTACCTTCTCCTGGGAGGCATTGGAGAGATCCTATTTTTGTGCTGTCTCCACACAGGTTGTTCACACCTCCTCATTGTCACCAAATTTATCATTCCCACTCATTCATCCTAATCATCCCTTAGCTGGTAAAAAGGAAAAAAATGGTTGAAAAAAAGATATTTGAACATCTCGTTTTTCAGAGTGTTTTTCAAGGCTTCTAGGAGGCAGGGTGGTACACCTAGACAAGTAGTTGGGTGTGATGCTAAAGTGGCTGAGCTGGCTGGAGTAAATACACCTGACCAGTCACCACCCGAAGGGTTGCCACCTTGTTGAAAGCCCTGCAGGAGATGCGACCAAGCTCCCTGTTCCCGAGGGAACTGCTTCTCAGTTCCTCTGTAGCTGAACAGCATATCCGAGAGCTTGCCTCTGCCAGCTTTTCTGGTGGGGTATGGGTAATGAGATCTGTGCTCTTCTGCAGGTCAGAAGAGTATCTACCTTTCAGACCCATTTCGCAGTCATCAGGGAAGGCGTTGAGAGATCTTTATTTCCTCCAGAAGATGTTTTGAAACATCTAGAGAGCAAGATAAGTTCACAGACACTATGGCCATCACTCATACTGGCACCTCGTTATAGTTTAAAGACACTGCAATATAACTTCGCTTTCACTTCAAGTTACAAGTTTTAAGAACCCATGGGCTTAATCAGTAGATCAGGGTTTATTTTCAAGCAATACTGGGATCAGCACTTGGAAAGTGAAACTACTTTTTGTTTCCAAAGGCTTGTTTCTTTGATTTACAACACTAGCATGGGAGTCCTGATCCCATAGGCATTATCAAAGCATGTCCAGTACATACATTGTCAAGATATAGTTGTCTCTTTTTTAATAATGAGTATTTAATGAAAATTATGGAAACAGTCCTTGGAGAATGGAATCAAGTCACTCTGACTGTCTCCTTCCAGATAAAAGGACCACACCATAGTCTGCGTAGTCTTTTCTACACAGTCAATCTCCTTCCCACTCAAGTTAATGCCTGGATTTTTTTTGCTCCCCAGTGACATAGCTCCTGAAGTAAGGAAAGGAGCCTTTTAATCTCCCTAAACGGGTGACTCACTTGAGTTCAGGATATTTGTTCAGCGATGCTCAGCTCCCCTGGTCCGTAGGAGGGGAACAGTGCGGCATTGGTATTGCTGTCACCTATGTCCTCTCCTGGATAGAGCCTATGAGGAAGGTTTGGGAGCCTCCAATGTTTATCTCCTGGGGCCCACACAGACAATGCCAGCTAATTCACCTGCAATTTATGATCAGGAGATGGATGATAATGGTGTTTGAGGGACAGTTTTGTTTTATACACCAGATTCCTCACACCTAGTCTGTAGATTCTCTGCTTTACACCATATGAACACGGCGCAGCATCCTACCATTTGTCTTACTAGAACCATTTTTCAGTAAGGACACACAGTTATTACAGTGGATTAATGGCTATCATATTCCAGGTCAGCTGCTGACCTGTCTGGCAAGCATAGATGGGGTTTGTTTCCATTTGAGGCCTGACCCAAAACCTACTGAAGTCAATAGGTGTCTCTATTACAGACAAAGATTTCTGGATCGGGCTTTTGGTTCCCTGTCATTGCTGTAGTTTGCTGCATCTGATCAATGGCTTACATTTATTGTGATTCTTATTTATATTAAATTTTGACGGCAAATATAATATTAAATACAAAGATCTAGAAGCTAAAAATGATTAAGTGCTCAGAGGTATCTGATTTAATATGAACATTATGAAATAAGATAAAACTACTAAAATAAAATCAATCAAAATCCTATTGAGGAATGAAATCCCAGAGATCCAATTCTGAGACCAGAATAAGAAAATACTTTTGTCCTTTAGATGGGAATTAGGCTTCCTAGAGAGGGAACCCCAGAATTGCTTGGGGTTTTCCTTTTTTTTCCTCTGACCAGCATTATTGCATTTTCTAATTGCTGCAGAATAGAATCCCGTTCAATTAGTTTACAATAATTTATGAGTCATTTGTTATTTTCTATGTGTAGAGAAAATACATTTGTATAAGAACAGCACACTTTATTCCATCCAATTATCTTAAATTAACTGAAAACCATATTCTGTATCCTCTTCAAATTAAAATCCAGGCTCATCAATGCAAAATGTAATTCCCACCTTGATAAACATGGTTCCTTATCAGGATTTTTTTTCCTACAACTTAAAGGAAAAATAATCAACATATGTATAATTGTTCTTTGCTTAGAGTAAAAATAATCAAAATTTTAAGAGAAACAACTTGCCTCCACCACCTACTCTGGTGTTTTCTTTTTCCTTTAATTGAAACTTCCTTACACTGTTTGACTCAATAGACATAGATGACATGAAGTCAACATTTTTTTTTTTTAACTCTTTGCTCTTTTGAATCTTTCACAGAATTGGCCTCTACTACATACTGAGAAGAACTCACCAATGACTGTTGGCAATCTTTCATTTTCAAAAATAACATATGCAACTTAAACTAAGAAAACAGTCATTATTATATATTTTATCAGCACAGATATCAGCCCCACTACTTCATCTCCCATTTTAAAACTATAAAAGACAATGGATGAGAATTAGTCAGACAAAAGTGACCTGAATGTCTGGGTGATTATTTCTGTTTTGTCCTTTATGCATAATTTACTAACTAAATAGAAAAAAAAATGTATGAATATTAGCAAGCCATCTTATCAAACTTGTACAGGAAGGTCCATTAGGCTTAATTAGAAGAATGATAATTTGTTCTATTTTTAGATCCACTTATGATATTTTATAGAGCTACCCTCTGTCTATAATTGTATCTTGATGTCTTTATTAAAAAAAAAAAAGTCCCCTCACCCCCCTTAAACATTTTCTTTAAACATTCCAAGATTTTACTCACAGTCTTTCTACCAGCACAGTGCTGACAGGCACACAATGAATGCCTACTTAAAAAGTCGTATCAATATCCTCAGAGAAAAAGAGTTTATCATGGAAATAGCATGTCCTGCACTTTCTACCCTCCAATAGCTGTTTACCAGGTTGCTAAATGCAGCTCAGCCCACAGACCTTTGACATTTTCAGGTTAACGTCCAAATGGACTCTTTGGAAGGAAAACTGGGGGTGTGCACACGTATAAGCACACAAATTTGCAGTATAGGTCCACGCTGACAAAGTACACCCACTGAAAGCACCAATAGCGCTGTGGATTGAAGTTGATTTAAAAATAAACAAAGAAAAACTACAGAAACACACAATGTGTAAGGGCTGATTCTCCTTCCCATCCTTACAAGAACAAAATTGCTTTTGTGAATAGAATTTTGCAGACAAAAGTCCCTGAAAAAGCACAGCCCAAAGCAACATACATTCGAGATTACTTCAGGTTAAATACACTTCAGTGAATTTGTTTCAATTACACAACTGCAGAGAAAGAAAAATCTAAATATTCATAGCATAGCCGACAACAGACACACAGCAGCAAACACAACTGTATAATTAAATAAGTTACACAGCACAGTGTCACAGCTGCAGCAAGGGAATGTGACAGAGAAGAATAATAATAAACTCAGTTACTTAGAGTAATTTAGGCACACATTGACCTTCATGTCAAGAAGAGTTTTGGTGTTAAAAGTAATTTTACATACAAAACTCATTTTTTCCCCTCCACAGCAAAACCACGTTACCCTGCGGTTGGCAGCCGTTCCTCAGAGAGGATGATGAAATTCTTGTGCAAATACTTGGCACTGCATGAAGAAACAGCCACAGTCACGTGCCTGCTCCTCCAGACTCTGACCTGCACAGCGACCAAACACATGACCTCCGAGAGTTAACAAAAAAACAGGTATATATATTTATTTATTTATTGTCCCTTTGTCACCACAGCAAAATTCAAAGCTCTAAATAAATGAAGAAGGCACCTTTTTCCTATCCAGGCACACGAATACACACAAAATTATAATGAAAATGGTTTTAAACCAAACTCTTTCGGTTTAGTAAAGGATTGATAACGTAACAGCCAGAAGTCAGCAATGTTCGCAGCCGCATGGCAGAGGGAGTGGTGCGAATTTACACGGAACATGGATTTGCCAGGGTGGAAAACAGAAGAAGAATTAGAGGTGAAATTAGAGAAAAACAGAGTTGATATCTCTCTTTAGTCTCTATAAAGGTTATCTCGAGCCACTCACGTGTTAGTCCAGTCCCCTCCATTCAAGCTTGAACAACACCCACTCCTACACACAGCTAGAACATAGTCATCTGAAAGCAACAAAAGTAGATTCTCTCCATTCAGCCACTGAAATGTCGGGGGCGGGGGGGTGTGTGACGGGAACCAAACCACACACCAAAAAAAACCCAACAACCAAACTCAAAAACAAAACAGTGGGAAGAGCTATAGGGGCAAAGGTGTCCAAGCTGTGGATTAGCAATATAATTTAGAGACTCACCTCCATCCTGGTGTTGTGCATGCATAGACCCCTGCAGTAATGCTTATTTATTATCTGGATTTCCATTTTCAGTAAGCGCCAATATATTTGACACTCTTGAGCTGTAACATTTCATCTTTGCCACATAAAAACAACAAGGCAATCACACAAAGCATTTAATATTGACCCAAAACTAAGCTAACCTCTATCCATCAGTTCTTGCAGTATCCGTACCCTGTTTTGCTCTATCACATAATTTTACGGACTTCCCACTAACCTGTCTTGTTTCTTCCACCAGCAAGAAAACTGAACTGTTGCTCAAGAAACTTTGTACCCCCAGGAATTTGGGCCAAGAAAGAGAAGCAAGAGGTTGAGGCACTTCAGCTACAGAGGCAAGAGGGATCTGATGTCAAACTCACCCCAAAAGGGAATTTTCTTTGTTTGGTTGGCCGTTTAGGTCAAAGCAAGCTGAAATACACTGCAACTTTTCATTTTGCCCTTAGAAATAAAAGTATACAAACAGCAGAGTGAAAATTTTCCCACTGCATCTTCCTTTGAAAAAGCATCTTGAGTTTTACCCTTGATTGTCAGTGGTGGCAGGAAAGCAGCTGGGCTGGCAAAGGCCAGATGGTTGTAGACTTTCATGAGAGCAGGAATATTGACCCCTTCTTCCAAGCTTTTCTTCTCAACTCTTCAGATGGATTGAAAGAAAAATAAAGACAAAACCAAAAACCTTTGCCCTTAAATTCGAGGCTCAAAAATGAGTAAACATGTCTCCTTGGCAATTTTTTTAGCTACAGAACTAATCTAATGGTCTGTCTAGTTTTCCGCCTGTAATGTTGCGAAGTGACCAGAGAACGAGAGGAGAAGAAGGAGCCACTGCAAGCCACAGTGAGACCAACATGCAAGGGAGCAAGACCACATGGGAGTGCCAAAGTCCCAGCAGGTGCTGGCTGATGTGGCAGAGAGAAGGCACAGAATGCAACAGAGTACAGCCCTGCCATCACCCTCTCAAAGAAGCTGTTAGGAGAATGCTGGGAAAGCAGTGACATTTGACAGACAGTTTAGAGAAGGGAAAAAAGAAAAACAAAAAACACACACACAGAGAAGAAAAAAGGATTTACAGCTTTGTGAGAAGATGAGCTCTGCATGTCTGTAACTGAGGTTGTATGGGGGTACATGGGGCAGAGAAGGAACTAAGGGGAGGACAGGCAAACACATTTCTCGTACCAACAGCTTCCCCAGCTCATTCAGGGGTGCTTAACCAGGTTAAGCCACGCGCTGCCAGACGCATCCATGAGAGTGCTGATTCCTCTTCATCTCATCCTTCACCCTCTCCATTTGCCCTACCCATTTGCCATCCGTCACTGCCAGCCCCAGGCTCACCGGAGCACGTTCAATCCCTTGTCAATGGCAGCCTTGTCCCTTGACTGAAAGAAAGTATGTGAGCTTTTCTACAGGAACACCAACAAAACATGTAATAAATTCATTTGACAAAACATATGTCTTCTTCTCAACAATAAATAACCAAGGGTGCCCTGAAGCACACCCACCCCATGCCAGATGGGATGCCAGGATGCTTGGTCCATCAGGTCACGAAGGCTTGCCTTGGCACTGCTAGCCCAGAGCGCTCTTCCTGTCGAGAGGGTAAAGTGATCCAGTAAGCAAAGAATTCTCTTTAAAAGAAAAAGGCAGGTCTTACCCAGGATGAGATGACCTGGAAGACCCTCAGGCAGGAAAACACTGTGGTTTCCACAGTCTGAAAAAGAGGAGCAAGGCAATGATATGTCCAAGCAGCACACGCTGCACCTGCAGCACAGAGCTCTGCTCAGCACACATCTGCTTAGAAAAACTGAGGTTGCCTGAATTTATAAGGCAACCCCCACAGCTATTTTTTAAAGCATGCCATCTGCACCTTATGATAGCATGATGCATTTCACCTCGGGCCTAACAGCGATGAGTTGGTAAACAACAGCATAAAACCTTTGGTCTTCTTTCTGCTGAGATTGCTACACCACCTTTCTTATCACTTTTGTTTTCTCTCCACCCCATCAACACTTCTGCTCTACCTGAAAAGTTTATCTTTTACCTCAGGCCACATTTAAACCCTACTTGATCAGAATGCCATACACCTGCTTTTGCGTACCTTGTTCTCCACCCTCCCAGACCCTAGAAAGTTCTATCTTGCTTCTGGAATGATTTGAAGGGAACATACATATTTGGCCTATTTGCAGCAGTGGATCACTGTGATTGTGTGATTCTGACTTTTGGTGGTCTGGTTAAGACTGAAAAATCTCAGTCAGTCCATTTTGCTTTACCTTACAGAGAGTTAACTCTCTATACCTATGATCTGTGGTTTAAGGTTTCTTTATTTATGGAGCAGTTATTAGCAACTCCTGATAAATTATTGGCTGCCTTTTGGGTGGCCAAAGTGAGTTCCTGAAATCTTCTTGCATGTCTGAAGCACTTTTCCCTGTTTTCTTTTCTGTTGGGCCGTTAGGCACACCTCCTTAAATACATATGGATTTTTCCCTGTTTTGTGACCTGCTCCCAGTATTGTTTTTCTTCGTGCTCTGTGTCAGTTATCATTTTCATTTCTTTCTGAGTCTTTAAACATAGTATTTGTCCTTTAAAATCTATTCTTAAACTAGAGTCTCTATTAAAAAAAAAGAAAGAGAAAGAATAGAAATATTTACTTTTCAGCACTAACATTTAAGGAGAAATATTCCACCACTGCATTAATAGTAGTAATACCCAGAGAGGGACAATAAGGGAATCAGGGTCAAGTGGTTTCCACGTAAAGAAAAACAAGAAGAGTAACTCCCCCCGGCTTTGATATTTCCATGGTAGCTGCAGCAGCAAGAGAACATATTTTGAATAGATGAAACTTCCTTGTATCTCTCCAAGTTAGCTGCTACTAATAAAAGACGACTGTACTTCTGATGCCCTCATCGGCATTTCCAGGTGGAATGTGCATACACATATGTTTTAGAAGGCTCTTGCTATAAGGAATGGCCTATCACTGTTGTTTAATGTTTTATAAAGGATAAGAGCTTTTTTTTTCCCCTCCAGTCAAATATTTGGTGTTAATGTTTGGTTTGGACAACGAGGACTTTTCCAGCCATTTTTACCAAGCAGAGGGACTGGAGAGGGAATGCGTCTGTCCCTTCCCGAGGGAGCAGTAGTATGACAGCAAAGGGGGAATTTGAGGGACTGAAAGCAAAACGGGGTACCTGGCAGCCCCTTTGCTTGTGGCAGCTGCTTGCTACGGTTTGCATAACCTTCTTAAAAATAAACGTGAGTGCTTTCGGGGATGGATTTACAACAAATCTCCCAACTACTCTGTCTCCAAGGTCCTCTCAAAGACAGGGAAAGGTGTCTGTGTATCAGGTATAGCCTTCTATATAGCCACTGCTTCATCCCCCACCATATGACCAGCTGTGTGTCCGGACTCTCACAGGAGTACAGGACAATTGCCAACTTCTTCATCTACTTGTAGCACATTTCCTGCCTGTGGTCAAATTGCTTCTGAGAAAGGGGGAACCAGAAATCAGCCACAGGCCAGATGAAACGGGATAATAACAACAAGACCTTACTGAGATGCTCCCTACAATGCCAGAGCTTTCGTTTTTCTTAAATATTTGTGTACCATATCTCTTATGATTCACTTCATACCATTGCGGGTTGACTAGTGGCTGAGGACATTAATTGAACTGCAGTAGACAAATGAAACTGGTGCATCTTCCTTCCTCCTCTGCCCCATGTTTGCAACTCCATAAAAGTGAATGCGCTTCACAGTTTCATTTTTATTTTTAAGCTCTTGCAGCAGTTACCATCTGGAGCAAGACTCAGGGAGGCAAGAAGGAAGACAAGACAGTTCAGAAAATAACAAGCTGAGCTTGTACTACATGTGTGTTGTAACAAAAATAAATAAAAACGAGTGCCACACACAGCGTAGCACTTATTAATGAGAAGCACCACGCGGATCAGGAACCTCCAAGAGCTGAAATTGCGAAGACGGGCTATGCTTCATTTAAATCACCCACTGCTGATCTGGATGGCCTGGAAGCAATAAAGGAAGCAATAGTACATAAAGGATCGTGACGGGCAGCAAAGCAGTGTGTGACACCCCAGGGGAGGCCACCATAAAGAGACAGCGGTGGCTTAGGAAGGGGATCTATTCATACATGTTCTGTGATAGGAAACTTATTCTGCAGCTTCCTATCAGAGGGAGTTTAACAGCATACATTCAAACAGTGATAGATCATTTCAGCAAAACTGAAATTCCTGAAAAATACTTTAATGCTAAATAACACAAGAAAACCAACAAGCTCTGGCATTAAGGGCACCGGGGCACGGCTTTGCTCTCGCAAGGGGACAGAGGTGAGGAAAAAACCTTGCCCTTTGTTCATAAACCCAGCATGTTCCGTGGGAACAACAGGTAAGTACCAAACTCTTTCTAGAAGAACAAACACAGAATCTTGTGCCGCTCAGAGCCGCCTTTTGATATCCATACACTCCCTTCTTCCCTCCCTGTCCCCAGACTGGAACCTCTCAGCTCTTCCTAACTGAAGATTTTATCTTTGTTTGATTCACTAATAAACTGATTATGCAGCAAATCAGACCGCAAACCGGCCAAGGTCTAAATGAAACTTTGCCAATACCTGACTTCCTACCGATATTTATAATCCCCAAATAACCCTTTGCTCGACCCCCCGGTTGCAGGCAGTGACTCAGCAGTCGTGGGGCTCCTATTAGTATTCTCGAGGCATTTCCAGAGCGTTTCCAACTGACTGTCTCACTTGTGCTGTGATCAGACCGATCAGTTTGTGGTGAATTGCTATGAGGAAGGTTACAGGTCTCCATAGGGACTGCACATGATCTTTGAAAAGTGCATTTCCCTCTAGCAAGTCATAAATGCTCAGGAGAGTTGCTAAAGATCACTCAAAATATATTATTGAATACTTTGATGCCGTACTCTCACTCTGTGTTGTCATATACTTAAAGTATATTAAAAGGTTCCCTAAATACCAAATGCATTTGTGTGGAATAGATTTGTTTTCCAAAGCCAAAGGAAAATAGCTTTGTATCATTACAGGATATGTAACACTTTTTCTGCAATCCTGCAGAATGGTTTATAAGCATTTGACAGTGCTTTTTTTTTTATTTCTTTCCCCCAGCTCCAATGGCTGTTGTGATAGACTTCAGTTAACTTCTTTGGATTCTTTTTTCCTTGCTAACAGTCCGCAGTCAAAATGAAAAATAAGAACCTTCTGGATCCTGTCTTGATAAGGTCAGATCGTAGAATTTTTCTTTCCAGCAATTTAGCTAGACTCTCTCCTTCCAGAATACATTTACTCAGTAATAAACATCTCCAGACAGCCAGGCTGTACAGACTGGAAACAATTAAGCCAAAATTGGGGAAAGCAGCACATGAATAAGTATTCTATTTTAATGAAATTAGACTGAAAAATTCAGGAGCAAAGGAAGTAAAAGCATTTTCAAATTGTATTAATTAGATTTATTTGTAAAAATCTGTGCTCATGCAAAGTACCTTATGCATTTTTTAATATCAAACTACACAGTAAATGTGCTGGGTAATTACAAGCCTTTGGTGTTGTAATGTTGTGGGCAAGCACCAGGCACACACCAGCATTTGGGGTACATAATTTAATGTCTGGTAGGAAAAACAAATAAGTTTAGCCGATTTTCTTTAAGCCTTATAAAAGCAAGCCTGCCAAGCAACGGGTTAAAAGGGTTTGTCTTACCAACGTAGAATAAGGCTAAAGACCAGCTTATTCTAGAAATGAGTTAACAACTTCTGCTATGAAGAAGCCTCATCTCTCAATTGGGTAAACAATTAGGTAAATATGTTTAGCTGTCCCAGCTTGTTAGAGGTCCAAGTAAAATCCCTCTGAAACAACCTAGAGTTTTTCTACCATCACAAACATTTCACCAGATTCTAAATTCTATAGTTTTCCAATGTTTGCTTAAACGCTTTTACCACTTAGACATCACACACTTAATTGCAAATCCACCACCTGTTTACTTGCAGTAAGAGAACAAAAAGCACCTGTGCCACTATTTTTAATTGTTATCCTCCTACACCTGCTCTGTCCAACATCCTCAAATAGTTTATAAATTCTGAAAGAATTTAGAATTAAACAGTTACACATCATGTTTGTGACATCACTTGCTGTGCTTTTCTCAAGAGGCTCAAAACTTGAACAAAACTAAACTTGGTTTTATAAAGCGCTATTTCAATTTGGAAAGTTCACAGCATTTTCAAGAGGAATTAATGAACGTTGCTAATAGCTGGATCCGAGTTATAAGGCATTAGGAGGACACAATCATGAGGAAAGGCAATATATAACCTTTAGATGGGACAATTAGAGATCAATTATTAGAACCAGAGAAGAGCATTTGAAAGCAGCTTCTTCATTAATCAAAGATTATCTCAAATTAGAATGTTTAATTATTTCCCAAGGTTCTTTGTATATTCTTTTGTATTAAAAAGAAAAAAAAAGCCAGGGGCTTTTGGAAAAATACTAGTTTTTTTGAACATATCATTTTAACATGGTTTTAAAGCTAAAATACCAAATATTTTAAAGAACACATAACAGTGAATGTAGCATAACTCAGAAAATTAAATCGAAGATGCCACAGTTGCTGGTTTTCAATATACTAAGTCTGGTGGATATCATTAACTATTTGAATGCCCAGCTACTTGGAAAAAATGTTTTAATAGAAATGGCAAGAAAGGAAAAGATGTGAGTATCCTATGCACTGCAATGACCTGGGGCAGAATCCTAAGGTCTGATGTTAGATTTTAGATCAAACTTGCAGGCATCTGAGTTTCAGGTTCCCAAAAAAACGAGCATATGCAAACTCCAGAGTGGGAAGCAACATCATGAACAGGCACAGAAAGGGTGATTAGACCAGCTGGTGGGTAGAAAACACTGGGCACCAGCATCTGCTCCACTGCCATCGCGCAGAGAGCGCCATGTCCCATGTCAGAGGCAGTCCTCCAAACGCAAGCTGCAAAACACGCTGGAGGTTGGTTCAGCCTTACCTTTCCTGGGCTAGTAGCCACCATTGACCAAATCACCGTGTATATTTGTATATTCTGACAGTTTAGATGATAGTTGGGAGGAGATACACCTGGATTGCAGGAAAGGCCTTTTGCAAACAGGATTTTTTGAGAAACAGAAAGGGAGGAGCGTTTTACTGAGGCCCCTTTACAGTTCAGGCAGGTGCAAAGTACATGGCTCAGGGGGAATGATAACTCCTACTCATCCTTATAGGAGCCGAAGCACTTGGGCAGGTCCCCTCTAAAATGGCCCTGAAAGCTACTAGCTTTAAGGAGCAATCTTCTGCTGTGACAGCTTGGAGAGCTGTATTGCGAAGGCATCGGGGCCATCCCAGAGCACAGTGCTCATGCTCTTCAGGAAATGCCATCCGCTGGTTGTTCACGGTGTAAAGTCTGTTCAACCTGGGCCTGGTGCAAGCACCGTTTATCTCCTACCAGGGAGATAAATGCTTGGCGGGCACAACACCAGCTGTCTGTGGGGCTGTGGGCACCTGAGTACCTACCTACTCATGGATCTTCTTAGGAAGTGTGTCCCAGCACAATGCCTGGGCAGTTATTCTTCAGTGACAGCCAGACACAGACATAGATGCATCTGAGGAACCAAGCTGTTCCCATTATGAGATACCTTTCTCACACAATTACGTTTTTTCTCATGGCCAACCTTATATTCAAGCTGCAATGAAACTCTTTTATGTCTTTATTCCCCGGTTAGGTATATCCTGAAAATGGATACAGACTTTCCTCTTCTCATAGATGACCTCCTCTCCTTGCAGGGCCCCATCCTTTGTGGGCTAGGTCAGGATGACCCCGGGCATGTTCATTTGAACTAGACTTTTGCACATATTACAACCACAAACCTTTCCGGTGTAACTCTGCTTTTAACAGAAATGCCTCCTGAGCTCATTCGGTATAGAATAACTAACCCTGAGATACTCTGATTAAAACCTGTCACTGTTCATGAGAAAGTATACTAGCAACCTGAGACAAACAAATGGCTCTCAGTACCTGTCTTTCACCACGTCTCTCCCCTACCGTTTGTCATTTTTCCTGCTGTTATAAAGAAGATTTGTCAATCATGCACACTTTGGTGCAACGATCTTCTTAGTCACCACTAAAGAACGTGGCCGTGATACCTGTGGCACATGACAACTCCTGCCTCTGCGGTATACCTTGTGTGGTATGCATACGTTGAGGTGTGAATTTAGGCGATGTAGAAAGGCTTCCTTCCTGCAGAGTGCTTCGCACGAGCTCAGAGAGGAGTTCTTCCAGAGATGGCCATAAGAGAAGGCAGTATAGGGGATACCGGGGTGATCTTCACTAATAAAAGGAGGAGATAAATGGAAAGGAAGATGAAGTCATGGATGCAGGAAAATTCGATCATTTTCAATGTCTTCTGGAACTAGGAGACAGGAACTTAGGCTCCTGCAACATCTATTGGCAATGTCACCAGAAAAAGCAAAATGTCTGACCCTTTCCACAGCAAATTTTGATGGGTGAGAGGTGCCAAGTGTGCCATCACCCTCTTATTTAATCATTACCTTTTTTTCCACTTTGAATTCTTCACATTCTGCTAAATATAAGGCAAAATGATGGATAGCTAGTTATGTTGTGTGCTGTTTTCTGCAATTAAAGTCAATTTTGAAATTACTTGGTCTGTTTTTTCTTAAACTCCAGGGAAAAAAAAAAAATTCACATTTCCCACAGCCTTCTTAAATGCTTTAATTCCTACTGGCATAAGAATGTAATAAATGAGGCAGTATTTAGAATTGCTAAAATGTCCAGCTAATAATAGTGCATGACATAATTACTATATAGACTTTATCAGAGAGGCTCAAGCCAAAATAGAGTTATATGGGAATATCACGCAACCGTATGAGAACATTCAATATAATAAGTAGAATATCATACAGTTGTTCCCACATCATTCCTATTTTCTGCAGTAGGAAAAGCATCCAGGCCTGAGGAAACGGGACCATGGCCATGGCATGTCTTACACCTTATCGATTCCTGGCTGCTTTCTCTGCCCTTTGAATCAGCCACTAATTGCCTTGGTGAGAGCAGGTTTCAGGATGCTCAAGGTTGTTGCCACTCAACCCAACTATGCCAGACTCTATTCCATTTGTTAATTATTTATGCCTCTTCACAGGACAAGTCACAGACGTCATGGTGCCCTGCACTTCACTCACCGTTCCATAAAGCTTTATAGGTAAGATGCATCTCTTAGGTTGAAGACAGGAGCTAAAAGGTGCATTTCCACAACCACTTTAGTTTGGTCCAAGGCTTGGCTACTGCTGTCAGGTTTGATCTCTCTCTGTCTAAACAGTGTGTTAATGCTCACCTCCTTTTTTGCTAGCACCAGCACTTCTTTAACCAAATCATGAGCTGCAGCTATATATATTGAATTGCTGGATTAATTTTCAGCCATATATCTGCAGGGGTGTTCGAACTCACATGGGCAAAATAGCAAGAATAAATAACTACTCCAAAGTAGGGTCGTCCGGACTTCAGCTGTCTATGGCAATGTAGCCTAAATCAACCACTACACTGCCCAAGGGGGTGGCTACTGCATTATGCATCTCCACTACTTGAACACACAGAGTTTAGCAATGCAACTCTAAGGCATATGTAAATACCTGGCCCAATAAACAACAAGTAAATCACAGCAGCCTGTCCACATATTTGAAAACTGTTCAACAAACAACACCGTTTTTTCTAGTAAATTCATGTGATTTTACACTAGAGAAGCAAAAGCCCAGGTTCCCTTATCCGTTGGTTCAGGGCTGTGGCAACTCGATGGAAGGAGTCTCAAATGATGGGTCAAATTTAAGGCACACAGTGTCCTTAGTGTTTTCTACAGGCAAAGTCTATGTTGTTTCTTTCTCAACGTGCTGGGTCTGACTTTAAGAAAATTAACTCTCACATATAACATAGGAAGAACTTACAATTATTCTATAGACTAAATACTTGTGGATGAAACACTTGGTGGGGTAAATATATCCTCAATGGAAAAATATTGGTATAAATTGAACTATGGTGCCATTTCTCTGAAACCTGAAAGAGATTCTTATAGTGGGTATCACTCAGTTCCTTGATACAGACTTATTAATTTGTGGCAGAAGAGCCACATCTTAGAGTTGCCCATTTACTTCAGCTGGAATTTGAGCCGAAACTGTGAGATCCAGTTGCAAGATTTTTGTTATTACATCAATGTGGGAAAAATGACTCGCCCCACATTTTAAGAAAATACACAATTTACTTGTAAATTACAAAAAAGTACGCCCATTCTATCATCTATTGGCATGAAAATTGCTTATTGATTCAAAGAAAATGCTAGAAATATTTTACATAAAATTACTGTGCTAAAACTAGAGTTTATAGCATTGAGAACTTCTGGGAAGAGTTGTTAAAGGGAGGAAGTTAGTTTTATGATACAAAAGGATAAAATAGATTTTAAAAATGTTTCGCAAAAAAAGTAAATGCAGAAGTTTGGGACTTTTTAAATAAGGCTATTCCTATTTAAGATATAAAAATATAAATAAATTTTTCATTCTAACTCATTTTAATTCATAACAAGTCAACGTTGTCTGTATAGAAATGCAGGTTTTTATTTCAGAAAGCAGAATCATTTATAGCAAAGTAATGTATAAAATAAAATTAATATAAGAAATAGTTCAAAGCATAAATGCAAGCATTGTGGCGATGCTGCTGTACCACAGAGGTAGCTCTCAACCTGTTTAATCATTTCCATTCTCTGCACCACGGAAATGTATGAGAGAGGGCAAGAGAGTCGGGAGAGAGCTGGTACTCGTGCACCAGCACCAGCTTTCCGTTATCAGCGCTGAATGGAAGTAAGTGCCCTACCTTGACTTCACAAAGTCATTCTTTAGGATTATTCACACACTTAAAATGAAACACCGGCTTAAGTGTGGCTAGATCAAAGCCAGAGGTCCCCCTGGCAATAACCCTGCCCTGTTCTGCTGCTGGAAAATTTGTATTTCTGATTCAGCAAAGCACTTAAGAAAGCAGGTTGATTCATCTAAGTCCCCGTAAATCAACATAAATATACACACACTTATAGTCAAGTACAGGCACAACTGTTTTGCTGGAACTAGACCTTTATCAACAAGGAAGCTTCTTGCTGCTCTGTTAATCCTGGTTTATTGTACGTGAATTCTGCGCTGGCAAAAGTGTGTCCAAGGTGGAGAACAGGGACGGAATTTGCAGACATTTGGGTTTCTAAGAACAACCTGTGTCCCCACACCAGCTTAGGTCCTTAGGTCTCCTCGCACTGCGGATCTAAAGGGGCTGGATTACCAGGGATTGCATTAACTTTTCAAAAGGAACCCAAGGAATAAACACTTTTGAAAGGAATTATTGTCGCAGGTACCATATTTCCACCCAACCCAGCTCAGACGAAGACACTCTTCTCCAAGCAGTTAAACTGTCTTTTGCACAAGAGGTGGTGAACAGGGGTTGGAGGGTCCTCCCTGCAAAAATATGAGAATACACAAACCCCCTTCACTTCCCCCCCCTAGTTTTTGCCTCAGAGAGGTTATTCTAGAATCTTATTTTAATGAAGTAAAGGTATAATGTGCTTCCTAGTGGTGTAAGATAAACAAGTTTACACCAGCCAGAGATTTTGAGAGACAGAGCCTATAAAAATTATGTTACCTGACATATGTGCACAGAAAGCAAGTTTCAGGCAGAAAGCAAGTTTCACTTGACCTTGCAGGAAAAATTTCCCAACAATTTAGAACCAAAGGCTCATCCACATATTTGTTTCCACCGGCTTTATCTGTCTGTGGGCTCTCAACCATCCTTCTCCCATATAGCGTTGAAAAAATGAGGCCATGACTTCACAGTCAGTTGCAAAACTGAGTCTGAGAGAAAGTTCTTGCAGCAGGGTGCATCTTTCCATTGTGGAAGCTCAGAGCACGATATACAAGGACCCCAATACCTCACCGCTACCACTCTGAGCTTTTGCCAAAAAAAAAAAAAAAAAAAGAAAAAAGAAAAAAAGGTAATGATTGCGTTAATACAGGTGCTGAAGCTCTGGTCAGCATTTCAAATTGCCCCAGTCTGTTAAACATATTTAAACAACTACCTTTGAAAATAAAATACCTGCCTGGAGCAATTCTCAATGCATTCCCCATTAAAAAAAAAATCCCAGTTCAGCTACTTGAAAATTGGTTGCTTATGTGATGAGGCGTTTCTACAGTATGCCAGGCTTAACCCCAAGATGTCCCCAATTATTCCTCTATGGTCTATTACAAATGCCTGAAAACAGGATTTATTACAGAAGTGCTTGATCACAGCTTTACGAAAGACAACAGCATAATTTTGGTGTCTCGGGAGTTGATTGGAAATGCACCTCACTGCAGGTTGTCACAAATTTTTATTAATCAATATCCAATGTTTCTCTGTTTCACAAATAAAATATTACTGTTTTCAAGTCTCTCAGAGCAGTGGTAAGATGCAGTATCCACCAGGTAAGAGCCCATCCTCCCAGCCACGCTCTCAGCTTCACTGCAGGCTTTTTGTACAGTTCCTGTAGCAAAAAAGGTCTATAAATACCACCAATAAAACCTCTTACATGTCTCCCCTGTACAAGTCTTCAGGATTTCACTGCTGGAGCAGTACCATTCCTCCCCCACAAGGTTATCTTTATGGAAAGAAAAAAAAAAAAATACGTACATCTAAAAAACGTCAGTGCCACGGCAAGCACTAGTCGTGAAATCGGTCAGAAACTACTGAGAGCTACGGCAATGTCATTCGTGATTGTGCTGGGGGTGAAGTTGGCTGCTCAGCACACACTGCAGAGCAGAGGTGCAAAGCCAGAGTTCCCTCCACTGCAGAAGACATTGGCCTGCAGAGGGGCAGGTTCCCATCAGGAATCAGCGGTGGTCCCCTGCGCAAAGGGATTGCGACATGGGGTCCTTTGGAAAAATGGTCCTGAATAAAAATGCTAGCAATAATTAAGGAAATTGAAGAATTCTGGGAGAATATTCATAGTGGGAACAACCACATATACGTGCAGAGTTTTTATTTAAAAATCGGTGTTTCAACACCACCTCAGTAATAAAGGGTGTTCAGTTTTAAAAGTCTGATATCAGATGCTGGACTTATTTAGTGTTGTGTGTCATTGTGTTGTGAAAAAAACACACTGTCTCTACTCCACTTTTTCCCCTGACTTTCGAAGGACAAATATGATTAGCAGAGAACACATCCACCTGCATAAGAACATTTTCTAATTATTCATGTGGCTATAAATGACCTCTGGCAGCTCGTAACACAGAGAAAACTGAAGATGAACAGTACATGCCATTGGGAAAATAGTGCAAAACCTTCCCCATTTACGTTGAAATGAATTTTTTGGCCTTGCTACGGCAAAGAAATAAAATTGAACACACAGTTTTATTAAGGTTTAAGATCCTCTCTTGTCTTGGCCACATGCTTCCAGCACCTCTCCTTTGCCAGCACCAATAATTATGTGGTTGAGAAATTATTCTCTTTCTTATCCGCTTTTGGTTTTGTTTTGTTTTTTTTTTAATCTATCTTAATTTTCAGCCATGTCAGCTCCTGATCCAGTTCACTATATGGTTACTCAAAAGTGGGACTTCTGGCTTATGTGGGACATGCCAAGATGTTTTGCACAGACAGAAGAGGGGATGAAGGGATGATATATTCAATGCTAACATGTACTTGGACCTGTTCAAACTAGTTGTGAACTTGCAGCCTGATTCATCCTCATCTGAGATAGCATAGATGCCCATATTACATGAAGACCTGTGCAATCTTTCATGTTGTGTTTGTAACTATTAACCGCAGTGCAAACACTACACAATATAATAAAACAAATTGGTTCTGTCTGAAAATGGGAGAGGCAAACTTGTTAGATAAGATGAAAGTCTCTGCATTTCACTCAGAAACAAGCTTTACAGCATAGTCATAAATACCTAAAAATCTTGTTTTCTGATAGAAATGTGATACAAGTTAATATATTTCATTTCTGGGTGGCACATATAGCACTAGAAAATCCAATGTGTCCCCATGGCAAACCTACAAATGGAAGATGCAATGTTAGTTTTTTGATACAGCTTACCTACAGGAACCAAGTTCAATCTAGCCCCAGTGGAAAGTTAACTCAGTCATAGTGTTTGATTACAGCAGCCCACAAAATAAATTATGTCATACTAATATTGCCATTAAATTATGGTATATAGTTTTGAGATAGCGATACTAAATATCTATGAATTTCTTAGTGTACTGATCTTGAGTAGTGGTTATTTCGCTATTCACTTTGTCGAATAAGCAGGTTAACTTGCAGATGGAAATATTAAACCTTTTTCCTATTATTTCTGTTTTCATAGAAGAATACTCTTATTGTCCTATACTATTTCACAATCATTATGCTGTACTGAGATATCTTTAACAATTTGGTAGCCATTTAGAAAAAAAAATGCCAAAAATGTATGCAGTTATTAAAGTAACATTAAGCGCTTTAATAATAATTTTTGGTCAGGGCACACGAGTTATAAATAAATTCAAATGCCATATTAACCTTAAATTAAAAAAATAGAAAAATTGCAGTCAGCAAGAAAATTAGATGTCTTACCAAACTGTGTATTGCAACTTTTAAATTCCCTGAGAAGATTTTACTGGAAGTGATACTTAACCTTTATATGTCATGATCTTGGAATGGCAAGGTCTACACTTCTATGGCCAGGCCAGTTATCTTCAATTAAGCAATAAATGTGCAAGGCTTGTTCAGTGCCAGTATAAATTCCCAAGTTTTATACTATACCTTCAGAAATACACTAAGAGTTAAAAAACAGAATCACCTTCCAGTAACATTTTAATGAACCACACCTTTATGTGACTTCACCATTTAACACCTTTCATTTAGATAAGGTTTTACAGCAACCTTAAAGAATAAAACTGCTTGGCTACACTAATTTGAAATAGAAAGCATATTGCTCTCGTGCCTTACAGGGGTGTCTGTACTATCCGCCATGTATATTTCTTCTGGACAATGACCATATAAAAGATTAACATGTCGAGTGTGTTCATAGTAAAACATGAAATTTATTGGAGCAGTTCATTTTTTTTAAATTTACTATAAAATATTACAATCACCTACCCAGCAGGAACAATGGTAATATATCTGCAACATAGCTTACTCACACGGTTCTTTTGGTTTTGTTATCAAAGAGGTATATGACATATATCTAACTGGGACACATGCTGAGATTTTTTTCAGGATGCCTCAAAAATGTTATTTAATTTTCTCAGAAGTAACATGTTCTACTGAAGTGCTGTTATTAGACAAAAAGACATTAATTACAAAGGTGTAAAATAGGGGCTAGTATGGCATTAGCAGGGCACAACAGGAAAGATCCAAAGGGTAGGAGAAAAGTGAGATACAGTGTTCTCCCTGCTTTTCGCGAAGTGTGTATGGGCCACTTACATCACATTTTGCTTTATAACACAATCTCAGCATGCACAGAAGTTTTAGAATTCACAGAAAGGCTGTTATGCTTTCCCTGACCCCCCAAAATATCAGAGAATATTTATTGTGTAGGGAGAGAAAGCAATGTAGAAAAAATAAACCACGAATGATTTTACAAAATCCAGCATGGCATTTACTACCATCTGGTGTGCCTTTTAAGCACATTTATCCACTTATTCCTCTGATATGTGTTTCCCAAAGTGAATCTTGCAAATAATAGTGAAATAAACGATCACAGTAACCATGTCCTTTCCTTACTGACTGGTTAGACCAATCACTTTTTATATCACTTTTTATACATAGACACTTTTTTTTTTTACCAGTGCATTTCTTTACAAAATTGCAGGACCAGATCTGTCCTGCTATATTAATATCACATTCACCGGAGTTCACTTGGGTGGTGCTTTCCAGCCCGAAGACACCAAGCTAAATTACCAACGGTTTTAAGAGGAGAAGGCTTTGAGGCAGGACAGGGCACAACAGCATAGAGAAGGACACCGAGGACCCACGGAGAAGTACAAAGCAGCTTTTTGCTAGGAAATGGCAAATATTTCCAAGGAGGCTGAGGATATCCTTCTTGATACAAAGAATGGAAAAGGAGAAGCAAAGCCCTGGGCAGGTCCAGCCGCCAAGAAATTTCAAGGCAGACAAGGAATGTAAGACCATGATGCAGAGGACAACCCGTGGCTGATGGGATTCACTTGGTCATGCTCAGAGCAAATACCTCAGCTTTCTAAATTCCCATTTCCAATGCAATGTGTGATTCTCACCAAAAGCATGCCGAGAACTCTGACCTGCCAAACTTGCAGGAGCCAAGGTTAAAATATGCAAAATATTTAATGCTACTTCTGCATATAAGTCCTCTGGCGCTTCATGCATTGCTTTCTGTGTTCTGCATTACTATCTGTGTGTGAAATTGTTGACTGACACCAAGAAATCTGGGTTTAATCGCTCAAAACAGGCAGAAAGGATTCCAAAGCACCAGACAGCTGGGCAATGGATAACACAGATTGCGGGATGGAGCCCCTAGCCACTTTTCTCTGCCCTCCAACTTACTGGCACAAGGGAACTCACTGGGCTTAACATTAACCAAGAAAAAAAAGAAAACAATAGTACCAGCTGCCAGGCAGCCTCAGAGAAAGTACCTCATTATGTACCGCAGTGAAAAAATATTCAATTTGTCCTTAATTATTTTCAAATGTTTTAGGATTCATTCTTTAAAATTTGTTAAATAAAGCTGCTAGGTTGTAAATCTTTCTTGTTCTGTATTAAAATAAAAACCTTTGCTGACATTACGTATATTTTGCTGCAAGGGTGCAAAGCGTATATGCATATATTACATCTAGTACAGTCTTGTAGATATATTAGGAACATCCCACAGAATGAGGCTTTAAAATGACCTTAAAAGAGCCTGTGTTTGTTAATTGGGTTCTTCAGAGCCCAGAAACTCTTGTTTTTTCCTCTGAGCAAGAATCCCATCAGCAAAGTAGTATTCAAAAGATGCTGTCAGATCCCTCGCTTTCAGTTGTCTCCTTGGTTTCTAAGGGGAGAAGTGCTGTGATTCATACTCAAAGATAAGCAGGTCATTCATAACCAGAGAGATGCACATATTATGATGCAGCCTTCCCAGCAGACATTTTTTTAGTGGTGGATAATTGAAAGAGGAAGGGCTAACATCTATGCAGCAGCTTTAATACACGTACTGTAACTCTCCTCCCACCTCCGCTTCTCGCTGGTTCAGACGGTGAACCTGCGAGACCACTCTCCTTAGTGGAAACTTTTAGTAGAGTTTCAAAAGCAGCTGTTGAACACATCTAATAACCATACTCCTCTCTGTGTCTTTGAATCCTTCCAACAAATTGCTTTGCCTGGCTCTCAATAGAGATAAAACGGATCCAACTAAAAATCTATGATGTCTCACACCTCCTCTTTCCTGTTACCCTCTCTGTCTGTGGAGTTTAAAATGAAGTCAGTGCTGTAGCACGGGGGTGATTCTGCCATAGAAACATGGTCCTTTACTTCCGAACGAAGGAAATGGAGGTGCTTCCTTTAGCATACAAAATTAAGATACACAATAGCTTAAAAAGGAATCTCTTTCTTGGGTTTGCCCTTGTTTGGCTCTAGCCAAATGAATTCGACAGTAATTTTTCTTTAACTTTATAATGAGACTAAAGAAACAAACATGCAATATCCATACATATTGTATGTATCTAGTCTTGTATCTATTCTCTGTTACATACACTGATATATCAGTTGGACATAGAGGAGTAGCTATACCATTAACACAGCCTTTATTTTGTAGATGATATTTCCCGATGGTGAGTTATTTTACAGCGCAGTGTTTTTATTGCTGTGGCACTGCTAATTATGATAACATTTCTTATTAACTAAATAAAATATCAGAAATATGTCTTTTGGATATCTCTGTTGAAAGCCCAATCAAAATGTCAGCAAGTGCATGAGGAAGCGGTTGGAGGCTTCCATACCGTCTTTTTCTCTGAAAAATTACCCTTTGTAGTGTGGGCATTTCTATACAGTCGTGTTACGCAGAGCACGTTTTCCTTGTACCTGCCCACTACATACGACATAGCCGATAGCTGATTTGTATCTACAGGTCGCGGCATGTCGTGAGAATTTAAAGTGTTGCGAGCTGACGTCTTACACGCTTCTGCTCCCTTTCTTAAACCAGCATTAAGGCTCATCTGCTTGCAAGATGAGCTGATGTGAGGAATGATAAAACAACTCAGCAAGCGAGAAGAGTGACTGGCTCAGCTCGCAGTGGCGTGAGGGTGGGGGAAATGCTGCAGCCACAGGGCTGGAGCAAACAAAATGCCTTGAGCCTGTGCCCTCTTATGTACCCCTAGTACAGACAGCAGCTCTGTTGGGTATACAACTGTTCAAGAAAACAGCGGCAAAAAAAAAAAAAAAAAGAAAAAAGATAAAAACCCTGACAATTTTGTCTAATTTAATGTTCTTCCCAGAGCTGAACCTGAGCATCCACAGAAGGGCTACAGATCTCAGCATCACTGCCAGCCAAAGCACATTGCGACCTCCCTCCCAAGACTGAGCATATCCTGAGCATAAGGAATATAAAAGCAGAAAGCTGAAAAAACAGACATGAGAGTAATTCTAAGGAAATATTATCTCCACCGCTTGAGATGTCGGAATTAAGAAAAATGCTCAGATTTGAAATTTTATCAAGTATGCCTCTCTCTCCTAATCTGAATAAGCCCTGAAACATTAGCAGTTTTTCTAATGCAGGTTGCACTTTAAGTGAGAAAATAAACTCGTGGCTGTGCTTAGAAGAGTCTTCATAAAAGCGTAAACCCCGTTTCTGTGAAGGGCAACAAAAAGGACTGTTGAGTGGTTAAGCAGAACCAGCATCGGCTTTTTGTGGTCCCTGTCACCAGAAGGGGAAAGTCACAACCCATGTGAGCACTCTGGCCACTGCCACTACCTCCACAGCAACACCTGGGTGAGCTATTATAGGACAGACATGTAAATGAACAAGGATAAAATTGCACAGACAATTACACTCTTGGCATTCCTTAATTCTGAAGTGTTTAACTTCACAATTAAAATACTGCTTAACCAATAGAGTTATTGTCTATGTACTATATGCTTTTTGAATATATATGGAGCTGCTGTACTAAAATCAATGCAAACATCTCAAAAATACTTTAATTTTTTTTTTTTTTATTAAATGAAGCTGGTGGATCTGCTAATATCTATGTGTAAATCTATTCATTTCAATGTAGTACTCCCCTTGGTTATATTTTATTTCTTTGTCCTGCTTTGATCAGGCTCGTGACTGATTCCAAATTGTGAAGCCCCTCCTTGCAAACTTCCTATGATGTCATGTACGGAGTCTATATGTTTGAGAACATTACCATTAATAAGGATGTGAAGTTTTTTCACATATCCAAAGCAATCAAATTTGGATTATTTTCAGCAACTTGAGAACTACTTTTCATTTCTGTGATGAGTATCTATTTCTCTTTCAAGATGAGATTTCTTACAGAATACCTCCAAGTGTTTTTATAGGAATTTGCCATTGATGATATTTATAAATTTCAAGGACATTTTAGAATTGTCAGCATGAGGCCGCCAGTATTATGTCACTCAAACTGAAGTCCTCTTTGACAACACAGCATTTTCCCCCAATATTACTGACAGATGTCTCAAGAGCAAGTCACCTGTTACATGCAGTGGTCTGTAGCTGACACTTCTCTTATTTTATATGTGAGAACATTACTCCACAATAATTTAAAATTATTTTCCTCTTCAATGGCTTTGAAACAGATAAAGCCATTTGTAACACAAGCCAGGCAATTTTTACACTGTGGCGGCACATCACACATCCCATATTTTTCTCTTCTGCAAGGGTTTCGCTCACAGTGGGAACAAGACACCTATTTAATATCATCCAGGGTAAAACTCACAAATTTCTGTGTTCAATTTACCAAGAAATGCAATGAGATTCTAAACATCTAAAGTAAAGGCACCCCACGCGGCTCTGTATCTTGCTGAACAGTTTGCCAATTCAAAGCGATGTCAGGAAGAAGCAACATTTAAGTAGCTGCGATATGCATTGATTTTATGAAAGATTAAGTTTTGCCAAATTGCAAGAAGAAAAAATTAAGTTTCAGAAATTTGCTTGACACAAGGGAATGAATGGTGGAGGTTCATTAATCAAAGTCTATAAGGACTTCATTAAGAACCTTAGCTGTTAGTTATAAAGGAAAACAATGATATTTTAAAACATTTAGAACATTTAAGGTACCTGCAGGAATTGCCTTTCTTAGAAACTATGTTCATCCTTAAGCTCCACTAATAAGATGAAAATTGCTGATATCGGTCTGAGGAAAATATAAAAGAGTAATTTGGGCAAAGATGTGCTTACAAGAATGTATAGTTAATGGAAGCATCTGAGAGCAGTTATTTGGAGCTTTTCCTGGGCTATATCTATTGACACAACAGCATCTCAACATACCAGAGCACATTAAAAAGTTGTAAAAGTTAAAAAAAAAAAAAAAAAAAAAAAGAGCTGATGTTCATCTTGTTATCTTGTTTGTTCATCTTGTTTGCTGTCTTCAATGACTTGGCACAGATGACTGTTTGGGGTTTAGTACATGGGGTGCAAACCAATTCAATAGCAAAACTATTAATTTCTGTAATTAGTCAATGAAATACATGCAGTTAAGACTATCTCGTTTGAACTAATCTTGACAGTTATCCCAATATTTTGGGGGCAGTGTCACGTTTTGTGGTTAAAGATTAATTCTACTCTAATTCCTGATGTATCAAAATGTTACCTGGAAAACATTTGAAAAAGGTGATTCCCAGCTGTAAAAATGTTCAGGGAGAAAAAATTCCAGAAGCAAATAAACAACATTGATAGATTATTGAAGAATTGAATTAACCAAAGTTACCGTAGTGGAAGCCTTGTCCTGAACTTTGATTCATACAATCTAAAATTATTTTCAGGTTAAATAAATAAATATATAAATGAACAGAGATTTTTCTTGAATCCTCAACAAAAAATATGAAAATATGTGCTTTTCCAGTTTACCTAATCTTTATTTCTTCGCCTGCACAGTCCTATTCCTTTTAAATATTACTTTAAATCTTCCTCTTTCTCTGCAAGATTATTCTGCACAGCATTTAGTGAGGACCTCCACAAAGCATATTATTTAAAAATAAATAACCTCCTCTGTTTCAGTGCTTTTGTGCGGGTGAATTTGTGTAGGTACCCTTAACAAAATTATGACTTTTTTTGGAAAGACCTTGGTGTTGAACCACTAAATTATTTTTACTGTACTGTAACGCACCTCTAATACAGTATTCAGTAAGAGCAATCAGGCCATATTTTCCACTCATGCTTATGTAAATCAAAAATAAATCATCTGAAGCCAACAGGCGTGACCCAGGGAGAACAGGTTCCCAGCTGTTAAGTATGGGCTTAGTCAGGAAAGATTTGTTGGATTCTGTGGTTTGTGCTAAATGCAAGTAAAGAGCAGATTTGTCTTTGCTCCTGGTTTATAGAACATGCCTGAATTTGGGGTTTTGTAACGCACATTATCACTTTGTTCTTCCCTGAATGTGTACAGTGTGTTAATTACTGTAAGTAGGATTTGTGATCCCATTTAAACTGATTCAGACCCAGATACTCACTGACATCCTTCTGTCGCCTGAACATCCTCTTCTTTACACTTATCACTCACAATAGAGGCAATTTACTGACAAACTGCAGAGCCAAGGAGAGAAATAATATATCCCCTACCTTACCATTCTTTCTTGGATTCATTTCTTCAGGGTTTAAGCTAAAATTCCCAACCCTGAGCAGCTTCAAATACCTGATCCTTTTTTCCACTGCATTAATCCCACCGCCACTCTCAGAGCTGCCCTTTGCAGGCCATCCCGTGAATCAGTACGGCTCAAAGAACCACACGACACCGTGCCACGGGGTTGAAGGGCAACATTAAAAAACATTTTACATTTCTCGGTGTCTTATTTATCTGTTTGTAAAATATGCTGATCACAGTCTATCTGATATAACCTGGCTCGCCTTGTGGCTATCCTCAACATAATATTTTACATGTCTAAGAAGAGACAAATAAGACTGTCTGGGCTGGATAAGGGTAGAGTTTATAGAGTTTCCCCACACAGTTACAGATGAATATACATTCATCCTCATACTGATCAAGTGCATGCAAACGTCAAAATCAAATTTAATTTCTTCTCTATCAAATAAGACAGAGCATACTGTATTCTTCAAGCAATCAGTATTATCTACTCAGGCACTGATATTTCTGATCTCCTAAACTCTGTTAGCTTTGGAAGATGTTTCTCTGTGATTAGACAGCGAATATAATGCAGTCAAATGAATGGTTGTATCAGTTCACATGCACAACCACCGCTGTCTAGGCATTGATACTGGGAAAACAGATCCCTTCTCGTCTGCATCCCAAAATCTGGGGAGAAGGTAGTGGTCTGTTAAATAAAGTAACATCAAATTAGAGGGAACAGGCTCTGCTTTCCCAGCTCTAAATTTACTAAAAATTTATCTGAAGTTACTCAGTACAAAAAGACATGCAGTATCAAATCCCACATGTAAAAGAGAAGATTCTCCCTAGAACCTGCTGAATCACTGGTTAATAGAGTTATAGATTGAATTTAACTAAGGCATGATTTTTTCCTTAGTGTGGAACTTTCTGGGGAATAAAACATAATAGTTGTTTCAAAATCATATCTTCCAAAACTAATATTTCCTTTTAATAAAGCAGATGCATTAAGGGACCAAGGCCTTATTCAATCAAAGCATTTAAATTACTTAATGGAATGTAAAACAGAAGCAAAAAGTTAAACTGATGGCCAGCAGCAGTCCAGAGCTGCCACAGGCTTAATCGGGCACTTTCTGGACAACATTCATCAGTCAAAGCCAACTACCAGGGCTCCCCACCTGAATAGCTGATGGTAAAGTCAACAGCCGGTGTTGTGTTGAGGTTGAGATCCAATGGTCCCGTGCAGCCTCCAGAGCTCAGTCCCTGTATGGTTCGGGGCGGGGTTTCATAATCTGCCCAGGGTAATTACAGACAATGTAACTCAATCTGGTTTTGTGCTCCCTGTGTTGTATTCTGGTCCCCGCGGAGCACCCTTAAGCATATGGGACCATTTCACCAGCCCTTGTGCAGAGCCAGGGATGGAGTCTTGTTTCTGCGGCCATCAGCCTTTTCTTTTACTTGCCTGGCTTAGTTTAGAAGCCACTTAATTAGGGTTTAGTGCCTTTATGAACAGATATTATATAGATTTGTTTTTTATTATTAAAGAGTTAAAATTTCCAGTAAAAAATAATAACTTTAATGTGTTTCTTTATGTGCCTAATCCTATTTTTAAACAGACAGCAGTGGCAAGCAATACCGAGAGTTCAGATCTTCTTGAGTCCTGGAATCAGGAATCATTCAAGCAAGTAAACTCAAAACAGCTGCGGTAATTGCCTGAAATTGCCACTTTTAATGACACAAATTATACCGGAGTGATGTTTAATGAAAGCTACAATTCCCAGCTTCTATACGCAAAATTTAAAACATTCTCCTAAATTGTGTTGACCTCTCTTGTTTAATACCCTGCTAATCTTTGAAAATTGGAAACAAATGCTTCAATTAAGAGACAATTAATTGACAATTAATTCAACAATAAGCAGATGGCCAGAAAGAGCATCCTGCTATTAAATGAATCAAATGTGAGAGGGAGCATTTGACCTTTCTTATGGAAAGCCCCACCCTGAAAAAAAACACTTTTGTTAAAAAAAAGATAGCGTGTGGATTTTTTTGTGTCATACTGTGCAGAGCTATAACTTTGAAAAATGAAAATAAAAAGCTTATTTACATCAGTATTTGGGTCTAGGGGATAGGAAATGTGAATTAGGATAGGAATAAAGAGAAATAGCATGCACACGTGGAAGAGGATTTACAATAGCTCGTGCACCCCAAGGCCTAATAGAAGAAAATAAAGCCTCCATTATCATCAAAACTGCAGATGATCTCATAAAGGGCTTGTCTACACGGGGAGGTCAGTGCAGAACAAGCTCTGTTATGAATTTAAAATGCGGTTGCAACTTTGCCTAGCTCCCCGCGCAGGCACAACGACTGCTGTTCCGTGGTGACGATGGATGAGGCGCATTAAGAGGCTCGGGGTAGAAGTGCCTGCTCTGATCCCTGCGCGTTAACCACAACTGGAGTAAGGCACTGAAAGCACAAAGCGAAGGTCAAGCATGTCCCTTGTGCTGAGTGTAACCGGGGAGATCGCTGACTCGCATCGTGTCATCCCCTTCTCTGCTCTTCTGCAGGTGGGAAAGGGGCAGTTCGGCACCCCGGGAGGGAAAAGACTCTTGACATTCATCTTTCCACTCCTTCCCCAATAACATCCCCATGCAGACTAACCCAAGGGTTTATTATTCTTATTATATCTTAGTACACGTCTGACCATTTTGCAATGGGGGTCAAAAGGATGACTAAAGTCTTGAATTCCCAAAGTCCATGGCAGAAACCCCTCAGCCAAGCCAGGACTTTGCTCTACAGATCTCAAAAGATGAAGGCCAGATTCTCAGTGACATTGGGAATATTTTCAGATAACTTCAGAAAATGGTCCTTCTTCAACTCTTTGCTTCTTTGAGAAGATAGGTAAAATTCTATTTTTTCTGAGAGAGACGTCATACATGTAAATATAAATTTATGCTGAATTTGTAATGCACTGTATAGGACAGAGAAGACACTCACCCTATGCAAAAAGAGTTATGTTTATGGGACACTACGAAATTAATTTTATTAGGAAATAAATTAATTATTTTGTCTCAAATAAACTACAAAAGAAAAATCAGTGAGAAAAGATAGACTTGACCAGGGTGAGAGTTGCTGGCAAAGAACCTGACCTACAGATAAACCAATGTTGCTGTTCTCCAAATTTTTATTTAACCTATATGAAAAAAATTAACATGATTAATGATTGAGACACATAAAAAAGCATTTCAGTCATCCTACGCATAGCACTGCAGGAACTCTTACTATGTTTCATTTGTTAGTATATTTTATGCAGTCTAGCTATGACTTTGTTGGTAATTTATACTGCATAAACCTTGACACCTTGTGTGGCAGAAGCAGAAGGCTTGGCTCTCTAGGGCTTTGGCATAGGCAAAGCAAGTACTCATTGCTTATACGTGAAGATGTCTGAGTTTTGTTAATATTCATCAGATACTCCTGCCCTTTATTTCAATGTATGTCTCTTAATCCCACCGTGAGAACAGCCTAATCCAAAACCCGGAGCAGCAAGACCATTAAGCAAATTCATGAATACTTTCCCCATAATACTCATCCTTCCTATGTCAACATAATAGTGATTTTTTTTTTCTTGTAATATTAATAATACATTTTTACTTGGATAAAAGTTTTCTTAGCTATTCCAGAAGTTAAACAATCAAATAAAAGTTGCTGTATAAAATCAAATGTATCCTGTCACTCGTGCTTGGACACAATGGTGTCTCCTGGAAAGTACCTCCTGATCTTGTGAGGCTCTAGTTAAAAGTTTACATGGTTTAGGCAAGAAATGTATAGACACAATTTACCTGGGTTACTCCGGTTAATTCCTGGAAAGTGGAAGTCATCAATGGAACTGGAAATACACTTGAACAGCATCGGGGAAAATATGTTTGTATCTGTCAGAGGTCTGGGGACTCCAAGTGCATAATAACACAAGCACAAATTTAGGACAGGTTAGACAGAAGCTTTATTAACTATGATCACAGTGAGAGAACATTCATGCAGCATCTCCCCCTCTGCTGCCCTGGTCTCTCGCAAGTGATTGCGATACCTATCCTATATACAGTTTCAGGTAAAAAAGAAGAAAGAGGTGAGGAAAAACAATCATGTCAATGTTAACAAAGCCAGACTTCTTGAGCAGCTTGTTAACTGCCACAATTCTAAGAAGGAACCAAACAGTAAATAAGGTAACCATACAGAGAGATGGATCTTGGTGGAACCTATAGGACTGGCACACCCAGTATTATCTTAGCTCAGAATTGGGGAGTTGGAAGTACTCACAGCTTTTAGTTTCAACGAATGTTCTTTTAGTTAGGATAAACTTCTTAGCCAGATCTCTCAAATCTTAAATATTAATGATTTACCACCACACATTTTTGATTCCTCTTCAGTTTCCTCCTGCTTAAGCTTAGGACTTGAGACTGTGAAATAATAACGACAAATTATAAATAAATGTATGATGTTCAGCGCCAGAGTAATATTTTTTTTCTCTTATAAAGACGTTTTTACACTTGAAAAGCGAAGCTTTGATTACCCAAGTCGTTATCTCAGTTGTTTTCATTTTCAAGAACAGAGATCTTGTTACTGATTACTGAATTATCTTGCCTTTTGCCAAATCTAGATCTAACTGTTTAGTCAAACTTCCTGTGTTAGAGAACTGTACAAAGTGCTTTAAAACTGCAGCATTTGTTCCAGTTTCATTCTTTAATTAAACTTTAAGGGTCCCCTAGCAGTTTTGTGCCTGTGTCTTCACTTGGAATATCTCAATCAATTCCTGGTCTGCACGCTGCACAGTGCTGAGGCTGCACACCCATTAGCAGATGCCACATGGATGGCAAAAAAAAAAACAAACCAAAACAAAACAAAAACCAAAGAAGATACAGCATATGACTCAGGAAAATTCATACATAAAAATGTAGTGATTTTGTCTTCACAGTTCATTGAAATTTCAAAATATGTTTAATTGTTCTCCAATAAGAAATACATAAAAGGAAAAACGTGGCTTTAAGAGTCAGTTTTTTATTAATAACTTGACTTTATTTATTTTTAAACTTGAAATAAAGGAAAAGATATATTTTTACATTTTTCAGTTTCAGTTTTCCATTTTCAAACTTTAACAAAGTAACAAAGGAGTTTAAAAAGTAAAAAACAACAAGCAAAAAAAAGTAAATCTAAACCACTCCAATCAAATACATCAAAAGCATTAAAGTAAAAAGCTTAGTTTAAGATAAGTAATTTTTCTTGGCAAATTTGCTATTTTTGATGTTCATCCCAATAAAAGATTAAGAAAAAGTATACATCAGCAAGAAAGAACAATTTCCACTCATAGTCAGGCTGTATAATGTGAATTTTAGGTAAATATTGTTTTTTTAAAAAAACATCCCATTTTCTGACATTCATGAAGAGAACATTTGTTCTGAGTGCTATTATTTTGCCTGGTATTGCTAAGATTAAAATGTCCTAAGATTTTCCAAAAAAATATATGTCAATATTTTAATTCCTGTAGTAATCAAGATAATTAGAAAAAAAGGGGGAGTTGTTAGTTACAAGCCAGAATTTTTAAATGTCTGGCAAAGCAGCTATCATAACCATTAATATAACTTATATTTATAAGTATTCATTGTTGTATTAGTATAATATAATATTCAAATAATCCGGGGGTAGTCCAAATGACCAGAAGAAATCTGGACAAAAACATCTTGTCAGTATTTTAACAGAGTGCAGAAGAGCATCTGTGTAATTATATTCCTTAGCCTTTGGTTCCAGGCTCAATCTACTTATCTAATGACACCAAAACTGAAGTTTAAATAATACTATACACCATCAGTCTATAACAACCATTACTGTGAACAAATCAATGAGCACTACTCAACATGACACTGAGATCAAATAGTTAGATACTTTAGATACTTAAACTGGCAAATTCAAGTATGGCTGATTTCCTTTGTCACTGAAGGTATCTGAAATAACAAGTACATAAATAAAGGTGTTTACTGTCCCATCATTAATGACAAGTGATAGGACGAGAGGAAATGGCTTCAAGTTAAGCCAGGGGAGGTTTAGGTTGGATATTAGGAAAAATTTCTTCACTGAAAGGGTTATCCAGCATTGGAACAGGCTGCCCAGGGAGGTGGTGGATTCGCCATCCCTGGAGGTGTTTAAAAAAAGGGCAGACGTGGTACTTGGGGATATGGTTTAGAAGTGGTTTTGTCAGGTTAGGTTCATGGTTGGACTCAATGATCTTAAAGGTCCCTTCCAATCTTAACGATTCTATTCTATATATAAAGGCGACTTATCTTACTTCACTACAGCTATTTGAAGAACTCATATGAAGCCAGTCCAATCCAGGGGTCAGACATGGGACCAGATATTTAAAGGGACCCATCCTCAGCGATGGGTTGTGCTCATTTTTGCAAATTAAAAAAAGAAACAAATTGACAGTGTTTCTAGTCTTTTACCCTAATTTTCCTTTGTTGCTACTGGAACACAGGCTTAACCATTTTTTGTAGCCCTTCATCAAGTCTCAGGAGCTTATCGCTGGCTCCAAGGCAGTATACGGGTTAGCAGGTTATTAGCTCTGTGTCATCTTCACTTGAGACCAAAAAAACATTCAGTCAGCTAATGAAAGATATAGTAGACCTGGCAGCTTATTATAAACCGTGTGCACTCATAAATGGTCCCAACAAGCAGGTGTACTCCTGCAGCTCTCTGATCTGCAGTCAGGCATTTCAGGGGTGCGCGGAGGATAATATTCCCTTTAGATCCAACTCCGTCCATTGCTAATCTCCTGTCAGCCAAATTCTCCTTGCTCTTCTCCATTTTGCACTGTGTTTCATTTTACAAATCCTTAATTAGACACCGCAGCAGGTTACAAAGGCGTGACATCACTGATGAGTCAGCATTTCAACTAACAATTGCCAAAGTTTTTTGATTATTTTGTTTTTAAAGTCCCAAACCCAAGAAGTGTCTGGCTTTGCAGCTCACTTTCTGGGTCTTTGAAATGCAAATAAGTAAGTCCAGTAGACTGAAACTCAATCTGAATTACTCAGAAATGTCAGAACAAGAAAGGCTTTGCAAGTGCAATGCCCTATTTAACAAACCTTTTAAAAAAGATCATGGAGGAAAGTGTGGAGTTTGTCACTTGAAAGTCTTTAAAAAGTGGTCTGCCTAATCAGAGTTACCAGACCTTTCTGAGCAAGATTTTGAACATAAAGGTATAAAAGCGTCCTTAGCTAAAGTACACAGTTTTCATCCAGGTCACCGTTGACCCTCTTACTGATTTTATATATAGTGTGGTATAAGTGTGGTGGTACAAAGGGTGATGAGATCGACAAGTTAAGGGTCAAATCCTCAAAACCAGCTTTATTCAGCCATGATTTCTGCAATTCACATTATGCTTCAGTGGTGTGCATGAAAAGTTACCTTAGTCGCAGTTAAGTCCCACTTCTGCAAGGAGGGGTGAGCAAATGTATGAGAATCTTCTTGACTGGATGCTTCTCTGACAGTCTGCTTCCTCCCATGCAATAATTAGTAGGAGTTAATTCAACATAAGAATTTGCTCCTATAAGACTTTTTAGAAGCACAGGCCTTCAAAGCCCACACCAACCAGAAATATCCTACGCAGTCATTAACTGTATGATTCACCACATTTAAATGTTATACAAAAATATCGATGTGGACGCTTAGCCTCAGACACGTGATCTCCTCCCTCTCTAGAGTGTTTAAATACACCAATGGAATACCCTTATTTGCCATGTTGTTGCCTTGGTCCCTCGCAGTTATGGGGTCATCTCTCTTCCTCCTGGCTGCTCCTACTCGTTTTTCCTCTCCGACTCCTGTACTCATAGAATCACAGAATCATAGAATCGTTACGGTTGGAAGAGACCTTTAAGATCATCAACTCCAACCGTTAACCTAGCACTGCCAACTTGTTGCAACTAAACCATGTCCCTCAGCGCAGTGCCCTAAGCCTCCATGCAAGTTGTCAGCTACATCAGACTACAAATAAAACACGTCACAAGACAGACGTCTTTCCTTAGGTGAACAGAATAAAGGCTTAGAAAAGAGGCACTGGAAACTGCTTATGACTTACTTATCTTTTACAAGGCAAATAGGCCAGATTGTGCTGTGAAGGCTTTACAGAACAGACATTACGGTTACTCTCAAGGTGAATGCTTTGTCATACGACTGAAAAAGGCTGTTCGTTTTCTTACCCACTGAACTCTTCTGGAGAGTCAGTGTATACAACGTGGTGGTCGCTGCCATCTGGGCTTGGAAGCTGCTTGGCAGAGCTCTGGATAACAGCCACCTATCTGCCCTCCTGCTCCACCTGGGGAGTGCTACCTGGGCAAAGAGTGGTTTGCCTTTCAAACAGAGCCCTTCTGTATTTCCATGCGGATTCACTCAAGAGCTCCTGGTAAGAACTGCCTGGAGGATAATGGATGCAATCACAAGCCCAATACTGGCTCTTGCAGAGCTGAGTTGGTGTTGCCCACCAGGTTCTTCTACCTTGCATCCCACAGATCAGTAAAGGCTGCTGGGTACCACCTAGTTTCTCACCTAATTATACCCACCTGCGATCTCTAAACACAAGAGTTTTTCTGCTAACAGAGCCAGGAACCCGTTTTCAAATGATGAGAGCAACTCACTGCTTTATGCAGAGGTGAAGACTTAGGTCAGTGTTTTGTTGCAACAATACACAGATGAGCTCAGCAAAGGTCTTTAAGAAAACAGACCTTCTTAGACCTAATTTCAACCACCAGTGAGTAGTTTGTGTCATCATTCTTTCTCACCAGTCACTGCCTGTGAGCTCAGCCACTGCGCCTCACCCGGTAAGTTACTTCAGATCAGTGCTGTCAAGAATATAAATAACTTTTTCATTTCACCCCATTGCCGTTCCTCCTCCTCCAACGGATTCAGAGATCGAGCATCCCGCTGGAATAGCAGACAGAAATTCTTCCCCCTGTTTGAGCCCAAACACCTGTGCACCATCTCACTTGCATGATGATTGCTGCACTCATGGTGCGACCACTGCATCTTCTGCGTTATTTGGCAATTTATAAACGTAGCTGAGAAACTAATGCACGTATGCTCTATGGCTGCCTGTTTACCCGCAGCTTCTGTTTGGCATTTCCCATATATTCAAAGAAAAAAAACAACACAACAAAACAAAACAAATTATAGGAATAATGAAAGACTATACCATGAGATACCTGCTCAGAACAGAGTGATTAATTCAAATTAGCACAGGGACTTTAGTGGGCCGCAGGGACACAATGATTAATGTGAAAAATACTTCATGCTAGAATAACAAAGTAGACTTACTCAGTTCCATATATTACTGCAATTAGAGCAAAAAAAAAAAAGTAGACTGTGCAATATTTCCATGGAGGCTAAGCTAAAGGTACATCTATATCAGTCCTTAGTGTGCATATCTTTAGCCCAAAACCTTACCCCCAGATCTTCCCAGTGGGGCGCCTGCCATGCCGAACCCCTTGAGCCCCTGCCCTTGTGCCAGTCTCCCCTCCCTACAGCAAGTTCCACTTGGCTTAGTCACACCTCCTTAAAAGAATGTTAAACAACTGCGGAGAAAGTGCAAACAAAGAGGAGCTGCCACATACGTGTTCTGGAAGAGCTTATTCCTGTGTGGGAAGTGCTAGAGTGAACCAAAGAACTTTTCGATCTATGTCAGCGTAACACCTCGGCATCGTGCCAGCAGTGACAAAGAAGGAGAATTCCACATCTCGGGTTAATCTGACTATGAAAACTTTGTGCAGGGCAGAACTAGATTTTGGGTTTTGTTCACAAACTGTGCTTCTGCATAACACTGAAATGGGATGAAGAACATCCTGCTTCCATTGCGTCAACTGATAAACCACTGGAATGGTAAACCGCATGTGTGCATTTTCAGTTATACCCTTCACGTGTTGGGCGGGAGTACCACGACCTGCGGTGTCAGGCTTCTTGGTGTCCGCAAAATGAACAAATACTCCATGAAAACTTCTACCTGCCCTGTATCTGGACAGACTCTGATTTAAAGCACCACATGCAATCGGGGTTTTTTGCCATGCATTTTTAATGAATGGTGAAATGTCCTGACTAAAACCTAGAAATTTATATTAATAAGGACCACTCAGTAAATAAAAACATTCAAATGCAATGTCATCCCCCATGGCCGAAGGCAATACTTTTTATTTGCCTTAGCATAGTGGAGTCACTGAACTGATAAATAAATAATAACAGCTAGCACAGAGACTGCTGTCGATGTTAAGTGCCAAAAGAAACAACACACTACACTTGCCAGGAACAAAGACAAAAACAATACCTTGCATAATATGGTTTGCAAAGTAAAATTTAACTATCCTCTGAAGTAATTAGCAAGTACATGAGACATGTAAACAGAGAAAAAGGGACATCTCCTTGTTTCACCATCTCAGCCTGTCAGCCACGGATCGGGAGTGTGGACCTGTTTGACAGTGACAAGGCAGCAGCAGAAAGCGTGGCACTGCTCGGCTGGCAGGATTTCACAAAACCACAGCTCTTTCAGAAGGGCAAATTAGCTGTTCTTGTTCATCTTTCTGCCCCTCCTCAAATATGCTGTCTGCGTCCAAATAGAGACATAGGGACGCAAGACAGCTGGGCTGTCAGGGATCCTGCTAACCTAGATCTGTCAAGGTGAACATGTGAAAGACTTCAATTTTCCAAAGACCAGTTGGAGGAAGAAATTGATGTGCTGTCCGTACTAAGCTGCTGCCATCAGGGAGTCAGTAAGTTTTCAGCAACACTCACTGGTGTTTGAATACGTAACATATTCAACTTTTTATGCGTAGTGTGAGGACGCAGCCATTAGGTGCCCACATGGAGGGGCTGCTGCTAAGACAAGACATGGGAAACAATCATGGCTTTGTTTGTTGTGTGGATGGTCATTTCATACCTGGCAGGTTTTCTTTACCTGTTACCCACCCTGATAGCATCACACTCCCTGAACCAAAAGGTTACTATTCCCAGCGGCATTGACTCAGTTTTTAATCTTTCTGCAGCAGAAATTACTTTAGGGCTGTGTACTATAGGTGCTGGCTTCCTTTGGGGGTGAAATGTTAAAAGGGCGAATCATGTCTGTTCCATCTGGGCATTTAAGAGCTGGTGGCATTTTGGATACAGGCTAGAGTTCACCACTGTCTTCCTGGCTTCCCCCAGACATATTACTTCAAATTCTGATGATATTTTCTAAGAGATATCATTGAAGTTAAAGTTTTGCATGTTTCTCTAAGATTCATGCACAGACAGAAGCACAACAGTACGTGCACCACTGTAGAAAAGATAAGAATTTTACTAAAATAAGAATTAGAGGACATCAAAGGAAGAAAAGGCTACACTGGTAAGTGGTATTCTGACAGCATGCTCAGCAGATATCTTTTCCAGATAAATTTAGTCAATACTAGGATGAGTTAAGAGAATACTTAGAGAAAGTAATAGGTGTTTTCAAAATGGATGGGCCATTAACAGCAGATAATTGAATCCTTGTGGTTAAGAAGTGCCACTGAATTCAATAGGAGCTGCACATACATCTGAAGTCAACACATGCTTTTGACAGACACCAGTTAAGGTGATGGGCGGAGCAGCAGAATTCTGATTAACAAAAAAAAAAAAAAGGCATTAGTTTAAAATAAAAATTGAAAATACAAATTGAGGCTCAAATATTTTCAGCATGGCTAAACTTTTCCCAAAGTAACAACAAGCTTGGGTGGAAACATGTAATTCACTCCCTTTGGTGCTGCTTCATAAATACATAAAGTCTGTGTTCCATCAGGTCTGGTCTGGGGAAAATGAAGCACTGGGCTGTTTCACCAGAGGTCTGAGGTGGAGGACTTGTGGTTGTGTGGGTCTGCCATAAACTTTTCATTGCTGTCTACCACTTATGTTGAGGAATATATAAATATATATTTACTGGTACAGAGTTCGGGTTCAAATTCAGTATCCTTTGGGTTACTTAACTTTGCTCCCATACAAGGAGCAAGAAAACGGCTCCTGCATCAAGATATTCCTGCTTGTTCAAGCTTAATAATCTCCCATAGGGAAATGAGAGAATTCACATGATAACCTAACTGAGGTGGTGGCTGGAAGACTCACACCTCAGGCACACGCTGGCAGATAGATGGAGATTACCTTCCAGCTGTATGCGAATCCAGCCAGTTCTATGGGTCCTTTTTTTATGTCTTGAGAGCACCTTAATGCATGTGAGCAACCTCCAAATAATGCCTTGATGGTATCTAAAGACAGTAATTATCTGTCTAGCTGTAATGAACCAGTAGAGTGATGCATCACAATCAACGTGGAGCTTATACCAGTTTCTCATTGATTTATAGGAAAATATTCAGTCTGGTGGGTGCATATTTGTGCCTGCAAGATTGTAGCAGTAGATAAAGTCAAAACCAAGACTTCATGGACTTCTTTCATGTTGTGAGCCTTGACTTCCCTAATACAGGGGTCCCAGAACTGACCGCAACTCTTTGACTACTCTTGGACCTTGCCCCATCTGTCAGCTCTTTGTACATTGCAATATGCACAGCAGCATCTTCTTATCCTAGTTTTTTGCTTTGACTTCAGCTGCCATATATTTGATTATCTCCGTACTTAACTAAAAACGGGCCTCCAAATATTCCTGTTGTTTCTGCTTTTGCTTTGGAATTAATTATGCCCTTTTTTCATCTTTATTTGGATTATAGCTGTACATTTGCAAAAATGCTTTGCTGGGAATGCATGCAGCATATGTTGCCAGCAACTGTACTCAAAATATGTCTACTGAAGAAGCTCCTATGCCAGAAAAAAAACCTGCAAAGTTCAGAAGAGTAGCACAGAACTTACAAGACTTTCTCCTAATTAAAGCTTTATTATTTGTATTAAGCATTTCAAATATGAAGTGAATTTATGCAGCCTTAGAATATTATTTTCCAGTAAATTTTGTCAATCTGCAAAGACATTTCTTTGCTGCTTCCCAATATTTCTCCAGTATTTCTACATATTTTTTAGGCCTCTGTTGATTACAGTTGTAAAATCGGCTCACAATTCTCTTGAAGACAGTGTTAGGAATAAATCTATAAAGTTCTTCCCAATACATTTGAAAAAGACAGAAGTGAGGATTTCAGAGATATCACGCATACTGATGTCTGTGCTATGTGATGCTTCACAGACATTTTTCCCAAAATAAAAATGATTAATTTAGTCAAACCTTGGATTTTGAATCTGTAATCACTCATAGGCAGATGTTCCCCTGATATAAAATGACACTGTTCCACTGACATTGATGTAGAAAAAAACTAAAAAGCTTTCTACCTCTTATCTTTAGTTGTGCTTGAACCATTTTGTTTTAAATAACTGCTTTCAAGAGCTAAGATAATCATAGACTGAAGTTGATTTTCAATACATTTTTTGGATGAATCACAAACCCGACATTTTTTGCCAATTCCACTGGTTATGCATATGGGCCAGAAGAAGGGGAGTCTCTTTTGTACAAACTATCCCAGTAATCTTACAACTAAATATTTTGAGGCAATGCCAGAATGATGTATTGGTCTCCCAAAGGTGACTTACGGTCATACTTTTGTTTACAGATTATTCCTCTATAATCTCTAGATATTGTTTTATTACTGGTACTGTACTCTAAAATTGAAGATGTTATATTTTATCACTTGAGAGATGTTGAATAAAAAATTGCAACCTGCATGACTCTGCTTTGTGAGCAGTCTACCAGCACCAGAAGCTCTCTTTAGCCTGATAAATATCTGCGGAAGGCTCCATTTTTATTGGGAATTAAATAGACAGCAAGGAACATGACCACTTGAAAATAAATTTTGTCTCCCCCCCCCAGCTTCAATTCGGTCTTAGTCTTTTCCTAAGAAATATTTAGCTATTGTGAAAAATGCTCACAGAAATTCTGCACGTTTAAAAAAAAAATCACAGATTTTTATCCTTGCGGCTGACAAGTAAGAAATCACTGTGAGCCATTATGGTTTGGAGAATTGGGAATACCTTGTGCAAGGGTAATGGTGCCAGCGATGCTTCCGATCCTCGCGGGAGCAGTGACCTTTTTGAAGAGCAGCAGCATACAGCACCTTCCTTCCCCACCCAAAGGCGCTAATCTACTAAGACAACGGAGAGATGCAAAAAGTCCGTAAGCACCTGGGACTACCTGCTAAGAGGTAGCCCATGAATATGAAAATCCAACGCACAGAGCACCGGGCAGCTCTCTGGCAGGCAATGTCACCAAGAGCTGTGCCCTTCCAGTACAGAGCACATGTGTGTATATATATATATTTACTTTTTTTTCAGTCCATCAGAATTTGTGCTTGTGCTCTGAGAATTCATCAGCCAGCTATAAAGGCACAACAATAGCTGGTCAAGGACAGAGCATACAATGCCTTTTCACAAGGGGCAAAGGCAATCAAGAGATTTCACACATATTTGTGCTGCCTGAGAAACATCCTTAATGTGTGGGGACACAGACAAGGGTAAGAGCAAGAAAGATAAATTATCTTGCTCCTAGCTACAGTCAGCCTGTGGATAGAAGCAGATTGACACAGTTGAGTACAAGCACCACGAGCCAGAGACTGTAAATACCTGTTAGAGTGCAAGCTGGGGCTGAGCAAGGAAAAATGCCTCTCTCCTTCTTCCTAACCCTTCTGCTCATCTTTATCTGTCTCTCCTGGTAATTTTATCATCCTTCTCAGAGAGCAGAGAGGGGATGGAAAGGGTAAGTGGCATTTCTAACCTCGACCCTGGATATTAAGGGTGAGGTATTTAAATCTGTGAGATAGATTTAGGAGTCATCAACCCCTGGAGACGAGCTCTTAGATTAGCAGCTCTAAAAACTCTTCGTGAATTACAGCTAAAGCAACTCATACAAAGCCTCCCAGTAATCCCATTTTTGCACATTTGCAAAAATGGATTGAGGAGGCTCAGAAATATTCAGTCTTTCTGAAACCTGGTAGCTTAAGTGGCTACTGCTGCAGGCTTTGGCTAATTACACTACCGGGTGCAGAACCTACAAAGATTTAGACCTGAGAAGAAATACATAAGAAGACATTGAAAATTTCTTTGAAACATTCCTACCCGTCCTCTTCCTAAATCCTTCTGCACTCTGCATATGTTGCAAAACTGCTTCTGCTTTGTGATGGCAGAGACTTTTATAAGAACATTGCATACTGGGACAACATGTAATTTGCTGGCTTCAGGTCTGGCACTGCACCCATCATTCCTGAGAAGATGAATATACCAGGAACTGATCAGATACAGCCAAGAATATGAGGGCCAACCCTTAGGTTTTGTTGCATCATTAGCATGCCAGTGTAGCACAAGCCTCTATTTAGATCTGACCTGGGACGTAGCCCACCAGACTGCTCTCAGTGGACAGTCCCTGTAGACATCACGCCTTTATAAAGCACGGTTAGCTTTACCATTGCCTTGTGGGTACCCAGAACTACCAAAAAGCCGCTGCCGAGCTGACACTGCAGCTGTGCCCTGGCATACCAGAGGACCTGGATTTCCTCATCACTTAAACTACAGAGCAGGGCACCCTTTTACTGCCTTCCAAACTGTGTGTGCAGGTTTCCCTTCACAGAAACCAGGTCAGGGGAAGGAAAGCTGTTGAGTGTTTAAGCTTTGTCCTGCCATTTGCAGCACACAGCTAGGGCACAGAAGCCTAGAAGCATTTCCACTAATTTATGGGTAACTAGAGGTAAGTACAGCTATAGAAATACCTAACCTATTTAGGGACTGCACCTGGGAACATCCTAGAGAACTGTTCAGGAGAGAGCCTCAGCTCCACTAGCAGATGTGGTCCAGAGCTTACTATGAATATGTGTAATGGACAGGAAAAGTGGGAGTTTTGCTGTAAGGGCTGCCAGTCACTTTGTCTTCTTACATTCCTGCACTGGAAAAGACATGGGAGAGCTTTTTGTACTGGGAAGCTGATATCCAGAATCCTGACTGTGGCCAAGAACAGCACAGTAATCATCTGGACACATGAGCATATGGCAGGTCAGATGTGCCAGGTGAAGGTCCCAGGAGAGGAGTTTCCACCTTCAGAATATGACTGCTAATCACTCTCCTTCAGATTGTGACAGGAAAAATGCACAGGACCCCATCACGCTCGTACAGAGGTCTATAAAAGAGCTAACATATTCTGTACATAGCAAATAGTACAATATTGAAATACGAATAAAAACAGAATACATTGGAATAATATTATCAAGGTATTTTGAAATACAGCAGTAATACTGTTTGATGGTCTCCAGTTGAATATTCTTGTTTTGTTTCACTTCAACTTTCGCATTTTGTTTTTTCACTTTGATTTGGAACTTATTTCAAGTACAAAGAATTTACCACAAAACAGAAAAAAAAGTTGCTCATCAGTCAAAAGCAAACACTTTGCATTTAACATGGAAACACAACTCCTTAAAACAGCATGAATCCCTGATCAAAAAAAGAAACTTCATTGTTTTTCAAAGTCAAATATTAGTGATTACTGTAAAGATACTGTAAACACCATCTACATGAGTGCTCGAGGAGCCCATTGAACTCAGGATCTATTCACAAAAGCAGCTATGCTAATAACCATAAATTAGACTAGAGTTTACTGAATGTTAAGATTGCTGAATATTAAATAAGAAACTTGTAAATTCCAACACAGCTGATCATCCTCCAGATGAGCCAGTGAATAAAATCATCCCTGAAGTGTTCAAATTCATGTACTGTTGAATCACATTTTTCATCTCTGATTGAAAAGCAGAATGACTTCATGTTATCTTAGCTTTATCTCCATGGAGAGTTAAAGACAGCTACCGTCATCTCCTATGCCAGGTTTGTCGCACTCAAGACATCTTGCATTGGGAGCCAACGAGTATTGCAGTTTTTAAGTACAGTCTTCTCAAAAGCCAGCTACAAGCTCTGGAAAAATTCTTACCAAAAGAGGAAATAAGGAAATCATTCCTTAAGTGGCAAGTCAGATGGAAAGGCACACTTCTTTGCCATTTCATTTCCAGAGAAGAAAAACAAAATTAACGATCAAATGCAACTCTTCATGATTAAAAACACAATTAAACCAAAACATCATAAATAATGGCTGCTTGCTGCTATTAAAACTTGAGGCACAGAACTGACTGCCTTTCAGGCAGTTCTCGTTGTCTGCTAGAATCCACATGCTTGCTTAGATACCATGTTGATAACTGCTTAAGAAACTCTGATAGACATATACAGCTGAAATATTGGTGGGCTAAATGTAACATAGCAATGAAAATATTTTACTTATGAAAACAGACAAGTTAATGAATATATATACACATACACACACATATATGTAGTTTTCATTATTACAATGAAGTGTGACCTGAAATCAAGGCCCATAAATGAGATGAAAGAGAAATTGTGTGGTATCTGAAAGCTGATCCCCCCATCCTTCCCCTTCTTTTGTTGTTCTCTGTAAAGAGAAGAACCTCAACAATTACGTTAAGGCTTTGAGTGAACATATGCATCAACTTAGGTGTAATTCCTCAATAACTGGAGTTTGTTCAGACCTCACAGTTCAGCACAGCTGGAGAAGGGCTGTAAGGTGGCTTTTGTTTGCGTGATGCCCCAAAATACCTGTGCATGAGCGAGCTAGCAGCCTAGCAGAGAGCAGGCTTGGCGGGTCTGAATGAGCCCATAAGCAAAAGGGTTGGGCCAGCGAGATCTTCATTTTTATGCTGGAGGAAGTGTGTCAAAAACAATGCCTTTACTATTAAAAATTAATTGTCTTAAGCAGTATATATATTAAAATGTAAATTTAAAGCTCAATCTCTTAAGGTGCTGAACCGTATGGCTTTAATCCACGGCAGCATTAATGCATGTACTTAAACTTTGTACGTGTGTAGTCTTATTGATGTAAGCACTTCGCTAAAAGGGGCCAGATTACAAAGCCTCTTTGAGGATCTAGCCCTCCGCAGTGAAAAGTAGTTTAGACCAAAGACACCAGAGTGGGCTAGAGCCCACATGTGTTATTTGCATTTTGAATGAAAGCATTTTAATAATTTAATCACATTTGAAAACCATTGTACAGAGACGATCCCCAGTCATTTTGAGGAACTAAGTCCTCTTAAATTCTAATTCTTACCCTTCTGCTTATTCACAAAATAGCTTTAAGAAATATCTTGCCATGTCTCAGCTTTTCCATCTCTACAATACTTACCTCAAAGGGCTATTGTGCATGTCATTAAATAATGCTGGTAAAGCACTTTGAAGATCTGCACTGGTATATATATTCTAAGAGAAATCATTATTGTAGTGTTAGTACCGTATGAAGTTTGATACAAATCCATGAACTATACCATTGGTTACAATTCTTTAAACACAATCTCCGGCATAAAGACATTAAATGTAAGAAATAGTTGACTACTTTAGAACATAGTTGTGTAAAACCTTTATTCTTATAGCTATATTATATTCAAATGTCAGAATATATCCAAACCCCTGTTTTTATTTTAAACCTGGCTGATTTATTGATGGCTGTGCTTAATTTTTAAAACATTCTCTCCTTTAGAAATTAGTCTTCTGTCAACCTTTCTAATGTACACAGTCTGGAGTCACAGTGTTCGTCTTAAGCAGCTTAGCATTAATGTTTAATTCTGCAGTCTTTACCCTGGCTGTGCAGAACAGTTTGATAGTTTATGTGCTTTTGCAATCAGTAGCTAACACATATCCCTGTATTCTCAACTGTACTCAGAGCAAGTTGCCATTCTCTCCCACTCTATTTTCCCTGGCTTTTTCCCCTGTAATTTCTACCTGGGTTACTACCCATGTAATTTTTCAATAACAGGAAATTTCGAAAGCCAGCAATGAAAGTTTTACATAGGCTTTCTGGGCCCTCTTAGGATGCTGGAGTTCACAAGGTGCTTTTAGGTAAGATCGTCCAAGCACCTGTAGACATGGTCTGCTTATGTGCTTCTGTGGGTCATCCCTTTGCCACCAAGGGCATTAGATACATCAGTTCTTAGTGTTATGAGCAGCTCCTTTCCCGCAGAGCAGACCTTCACACAGGTATTATTCTTGTTTTAACAAGCAGAACCAATTTCTTAACCCTCTCTCAGGCTTCATATAGGACAAAATAAAACATTGGGTGCCTTATGCACTGACGCGTGCTCCCTAGGGGAATTTGAGTAAGTTTAAATGCACTGCTTTTCTTCATTTTCCATACCCTTTGTCTACATTTATACGTTATGCATGCACATGTGTTATACACCCCAGGTTTTGCTATCTACTAGAGTCCACACAACAGCGAAACCCTTTTTTACTCTAGAAGAGTTTCAAGCCTGCTGCTCTGAAGCATACGGAGATGGGGTAGGTCCTGACTCAACAAAGTATATGCTTAACATTAGCCCATGCTTATCTTCTATTAAGCCTAATAGGACTAGGCACTTGTTTAATGTTAATTATACACTTATGTGTTTTATGGATTGGGGCCTGGATTACTTATTTGATTACAATTAGGCCTGTGATTGCATGTTCAGTGAGCTGAGACTATTCGGCAATGAGCCTGACTGCTTGCCTACTCCCCACCTACCCTCATTCTGAGTAACAGAAGTTGCTACATCTGCAGTGCTGAGGGGTTTCTATTAGCCTTGTGGTAATGATGGATTCTGTGCTTTTTACACATTCAACTACAAAAAAAAAAACAACCTACCGTTACTCTTTTTCTCAGTGACTTGTGACCACGTACAGAGACAAAGTTTTCTCAGGAAGAGAATTAGCAAACTATCTCCAGAACACAAACCTCTTACACCTTCAGTACACGAATATACACATACATTACTTTTGCCCAGAGAAGCTTAAACAAGATGAACTCTTATAACCTTACTCAAAGCTGTCAAACTAAAACCAAGAGAATAAATGCTCTAGGAAAAAAGAAGCGGTAGAGTAACTTTTAGTAGAGCGACAAGGAGATCGTACCGTTTCCACTGTAAAAGCAGAAACTTCACGGGAGAACTCCTGCCCTGCGAAACACTAACAGGCTTAGAGCTTAGTGTGACTGCAGCAATTTAAGAGTTGACCTTGGGGAGTCAAATGCGACTGTCAGCTGGAAACAATATTAATTATAGTGTACAAGAACGATGCATTTAAAAATCATTTCATAGAGGGTAATGATTATAAAGTTTTTTTAAATAGTTCATTTCTTTATGCAAAATGTCTTCTCTAGACAAACACATTAAGAAAAGCTGATATCCTCATCAGAATGGTCTTGTGGTTAAGGTAACAGATTGGGAGTCTTTTCCGAGGTCTATGTCCTTCTCGTGTCTTATCTTTGAGAGACAGATTGTGAACCAGTTATTCTCATTGATGAGTAGTACTCGCACTAGTTGTCCCATACAAAATAATGATACAGCTCGTGCAGGCAGTCATCCATCACTGCAAAAAAGACATTCTCAATGTAACCTTTAGATTGCATGAGATGTTCAGGGAAGTTACTATCTCCTCCTGCATTTAGCACAAAGGTCTCCCTGCAGCTGGTGTGTCAAAGCATCTGCAATATAGGTAAAGACAACTTCAACTGTAGCCCAGCAATATCTTTCAAGAATAGGTAAGTAAAGGTTATTACAGGCAAAATATTAAATTCTTAATATTTTCCACTGTAAAATTATTGCAGTCCACATCCCTACATCTATTTGAGGCCTCAAGAACAAGTCTGAGTTTGAAGCTATAAAAGGAAAGGAATAGTTAAATACTGATTCATATATAAAAGCTTGGTTTGTGTTTTTCATAAATGACAATCATTCAAACTATCAATCATCTGGAGAGGAAGAATCAGCAGGCAACCTAATTCAAGGAATTAGATTGTAATGCCTGATGTAGATCTACCAGTTAATTTAAATAATGAGTCACCTGGTAGGCAATCAAATCTAGGTCAGGACATTTAGCAGGCTGAAAATAATGAGTCTAACAGCAACAGAGCTAACAAAACAATCCAGATAATAATGACAGCAGAGAATGACAGTCCTAACATAATCAGACAGCGTGCACAAACTGTAAATAGACAGAGCAAAGAGAATGAACTTGCGTAGGGAGGCAAAACATATTCTCCAATGAAACTATTATAGAAGAATAATGTTTGGTTAAAAGGAAGCATAGTGACAATCACGGTGAGGACATGCAATATTTATGTGCTCTTACTGCACCTACGAAAGCATTGTTTTCCAGCATTTTTGTTTGTTTTGTATGAAAAGCAAATACAGTAAAATTTGATTGTTGTTGGTTTTAGGAAGAGAGGCAGAAAGGCAAAACTTTTCCTAGTCTCTTTTCCTGACTTTTGCTTACATTGATGGATGATCTTGATTTTAGAAATCGTTTCTTGGTTCAAGAAAATAAGACTAGTTGCAGGGGGGAAGAAAGTAAATGTTGAAATGTTACTCCCCCTGCAATCCTCTTTGCCTCGGTGTGCAAATGGACAGATATATTAGAAACATAACTATTACGGACAAGCACCAGAGACAGGGAATTTCGAGCCTGTATCCTCTGCGACCCCCTCACTACATTTAGCACCTCGTCCTTTGTGAGCGACCCAGGGGCTCTAACGAAATGCAGACACTTCTGCTCCTTAAGAGTACAAGCAGACAATTTCTTTAAGTAGAAAACACTAGATGTCAGCAGTCCTCCTCACTCTCAAAGTGCGTTCCTCACTCAAGAACTCGGCACTCGTTTTAAGCTAACCCGGCTGTTCCTGGCCAGGGGCACAAGTTACCATTTTATAGGGTTTTTTATCTCCGCATAGTCCCACCTGCATCTGGTTGCTGCAAGTTGTTTTCTTACGTATGGTCCACTGGGTAAAGCGTGTCACCTATACTGAGGGGAGGCCGCCTACACCTTCCTGCCATCCCTCCTTCCCCAGTGCTCCAGTCCAGCATTTTTAAATGCTTTTTTTTTTTTTTTGTACTAACAACAGCTTTGGCTTACCAACAGCATTACTAAGTTATTTCGATAAAATACAGAATAGCAACAGATTCACCTATTGAGATTCATTTTATAATCCATTACCCATAGGATGCTCTGGGCAACTGGCGCTCTGTTGGCTTGTTACTAATGCTGGTCTGTTGAGTTTATTCAGCTTAAACTAATAGGGAAGCATATAGGAGATGACTACCAAATAAATATTCTTCAACTTTGGCATCTCATTATGCCTGCAACCTTGGCATCTCATTATGTCTTAGAATGAATGATGGCACCTCTTTTCATATCTCCAGGTAGCTATCTAATGTTGAAAGTCTACTTTTTAACTCCGTGAGCTGTTTTTTCAGTTTATAAATGCATTTTCAGTTTTAAAAGCATTGTTGAGTTACATCCACAGATTTAAGAAAGGATAGGGCTTTGTAGCTCAGCTTCGTGTTTCCAAATTTGTCACTGACTTCTTTGCTCCTTCAAGAGAATCTGTGGGAGCTCTGGTGATGCCTTACATCATGCTATTTTTTTTTCCTCTGAAAAGAGGGAATGATCAGACTTTGTTCTTAGTTACATCAGTGTGGATTATATTTGCCTAAGGACTGGATCTACTGTGGTGATAAAGCAATATCTGGTACTTCAGCAGCTTTAAGTAATGCAAACTGGGTGACACAGAGCCTAAACTGGATTTCATAGACGTAAAACTTTCATCTTCTAAGACAATCTTAATCATTGGCTTAAGAGTTAATCATAACATTTCAATTTTTTTTTTTACCTTTTCACTTCATTTTCACACAAAAAAAAAACAGTGAAAGCTGTTTCTAAAGCATTTAGTATCAAAAGAGCAACAGTTCTGCATTCATGCAGCAGCACAAGTTGAATTGCGTCTGGATCATAATATCCATGAACAAGGGGGCCTGACACAGTGCTTGTGGCAACGGGTGTTGAATGAAGAGATCCCAGCTATTACTCCAGTTCTGTTAATCATCTTCTGTCTCTCCTTGCTGAAATAATTGTGTATTTTTGTGCTAATTCCTCTGTCACCCTCTGTTTATATCGCAGATTTCTTTTAGGTCTTCTGACCTCTATTGCAATGCAAGTGGTAACAGGAGCAAGAGTTTGCAGGGACATATTATTTCATCTTCCCTACTCTGCTCTAAGATAAGCTGTTCACAGTATTACAAACTCAGATGTCTTTGTTGTTGTTGTTTAGTTCTATTTTATGTTAATCGGTTTTATGCATTCTCAAAGTTAACAAGAACTTCCTAATATATCAGAGAAGTAGAATTCGTTAGGCAAAGTGGGTTGTGGAGTGTTTTGAGATCCACTTAAATGAAGGGAGTCTTGTAAATGAAAAATGATAACCAAAGAGCAGGCTGAACATTTTAGAATACACAAGAAAGCACCAGCCTGTATGGGCAAGATGGAAAACACAACTTTATACCTAGTCCCTCTATTTAATTTGTATGATTCTTGTTTCACAAGGATTCAAGCCTGTCACGACTAGAATGTTTTTCACAACTTGGGTGTAGCACATTTAAGTTGTAAGTAGTAAAAACATTTGGCTAGCTGGCCTGCTGAAATAATAATCCTTGAAATAGTAATTTTCCTCTTTTTACTTATATCTTACAGTTCATAGACGCCTGAAATAGTAATGCCATATGTAATTCTCTTTCTAGCCAAACTTACTTAAAATGCTCGTTCAAAAGTAATAAGTGCAATACTTTTTCTAATCAGGTCCCCTTGGAATGAAATGATGGAAAAAATGTTCCTGCCAGTTCATGCTGATTACCTGTGTGTCTCATTATTCTAAACCCTATCTGACAGCCGCACAGTCATAACTGCCTTTCAACAAGAACTACCACTGAGTCTTTTAAAAATAATTTTATTTCAATTTCTAGCTAGTTCTAGCTTAAACAGCACATATAATTGCCTAATAAGCAGTTCATAAGAAGAACATAATTTCAAAGTAAAATGTTGGACCTATCCAGTCTTTGACAGTAACAGAAATTAGAGATGCCTTTTAAGTTCTCCAGTGCAAGTTATTCTGCTACAGAGGAATCAGCAACCTGGAAACTCGTTAGTATTCTGATTAAACTTTCAAAATATGCACAGATATTTTTTTTTTTAATTATTCTTAATATTAATCAACTACTGTCCTTAAAAGGCAAAATGTATTAACTGTTTCAGCAGTTTCCCAACAGATGTGGTAATATGGACAGGGAAATCTTTCCACGCCACTGGAAATTGCTGCTATTTTGTTAACACAAACAATACCCATACAAACATACAATGTATCATATACAGGGTCTCATTTTGTCTGATCTCCTATGTAACAAAGGCCACAGCATGTAATCCATGTATTTTTCCTTTTAGCTCAATTTTGTGTGCCTGAAGAACTCCCAGTTTCAAAAAGCTGCATTGTCTTGCGGAATCCCGGGAGATGATAGACTGGACAAAGTCATGTTAAGTCCTTGAGGTCCTTTGGGAAATTTCCTAAGGACCTATTTCAGGTTGACTTCAGTCACCAGCGTCAGAATATCTTGCTTTCATTGCTGTGTCCACACGTCTGTCTGAGTCTGTGCATAAGTAACGGATCGCCCCGGTCACCTGCAATCCCAGGTCTGGCTGAGGAAAGCCACACTGCAAGGGAAAACAGGGATGAGGACAGGAGGCCCACAGTCCTTCAACATGGAGCTGGGACCTAGCTGTAAAATGCTTTGGAGTTAATCATATCCAAACAAGGCATGGCCACAGATCTAAAATCCTAATTCACCGTGTTACAGGTGACAGAATAAGTTCCACGCTCACTTTCTGGACTTTTGTCATGTCTCAGTTCCTCAAATAATTAAATGTTAAAGTCCAAAGCCTGAAACATATATAATGGCTAAGGAAGCTACTCCCTACTTTTCCTTTTTGAACGGTAGAGACAGTAAGTAGCCTAGATAATGTGTTTCCTGCCAGTGTGAATCACTCTAGGATGAATAAAAATTTTTGGCAAGTACTAAGAGAATCAAAAGTGGCTGGCAGATCAGGTAAACTACCAGCCTGGGTGTTTATTTAACATCCAGGAGCATCTTCTGTGTATGGAAGACCATAAAGCCAGTTACTACAGGAGATGTGCTATAGAAAGATAGTAGAATCAGTTGAGATTTTTAATGGGAATGCTTTTCTATTAAAAAATATTCAGTTCTGGAAAGTAATGTTTTTTTCAGAATGTCTTGTCTCTGATGAAACTGTGCAAATAAAAAAGAAAGGAAGGAATTAAAACCCAATGATTTTCATAAGGTCAAATTCAGTGGAATATCTCCATCTGTTATTTTAAATTACTGTTTCTTTTTTTATGATACCATTACAAATTGGACGACCATGATGTAAAAAATCCTAAGAGTTCTGCATTGTGCTTTTACCTGAATCAAATGGGAGACTCTTGGCCTTATTTTATACAAAAACATTGCGTTATTATGATGCTGCAAATGTTTCATCAGATTACTTTTAGTAAAAAAAAATCAAGAAACTGTAGTTGTATAGTACAAATATTGTACAAAGTGTTAAATAAAATTGCATAATCAAAAAATAGAAGGCATTAGTTAATACAGGAAATACTTCTGAAGAAGAAGAAATTTCCTTCTCCCATCAGCTCAAGATAGAATTGCCTGTGTTTTCACTCCCAGAAAATGAGAAAATAATTTTGTCTATGAGCACGAAGATTTAAAACAACCCAATAAAGTAAAATTGTAAATTATCAAGTCATAAATCAAATGTAAGAAAAATTTAGAAGTGATCAAATAATAATCCATTTTCTGCTCTAGATGTTTCTGTAGCTATGCCTGTAAAATAGCCCTTTAACCTGCTTTTTCCCATGATTTTGGGAAAGTATGGTATATTCAGTTCTTCAACAAAACTCTTATTAGTTAAAGCATTAATCATTGGTTAATTGTAATTACTTAGCCTGTGGAAAATTTGGGAATGGAATTAGACTGTGACTACAAGTCAAATAAAGTTTGCTTTTACTATTGATTTAAACATTTTTGAGACAGATGTTCAATATGGTTTGCTTAGCATTTTTTTTATTTTTTTGGTAACGCTTGGTCAATGTGCTGAATAATAATTGAACTCAGTCTTTAGACAAATTTTTGTATCACATATAAGTAACCTTGTAATCATCAATGTCCTTAATAATAGAGGACAACACACACATTGCTTTCCCAATATACCTGCACGAAATTACAAACCAAGATATTTTTGAGCTTCTATACATTTTGTTGTTCAATTGCATGTACCTGACAATGCTAACAATTATTTAAATCTTGCAGTACACATTTTGATGCCCTCTTTAAACAGTTTTAAACTTTTTCACTGTCACAGTTCAATGCTCTTTTCTTAGACACACAAAATGTTAATTATGCTCAGAAGGCCAACAGACTTTCAGTGTTGCAAAGCATCAACTGAGGATCAGGATCTGTCTACATCTGACACTGAATTTTCTTCAGTCATTCAGGGCAAGACTCTGAAAGTTAAGAGCAAAGGTTTATTTCTTCCATCATTGAAGTCAGCAACTTTTTTTTTTCTTCTTTTTTATTCTCATCACTTTTAGTGTTGAAGATTTCAGCTATGTGAAAAAAAATATTCAATTTGTCCATGAATTTTTTGGAAACTGGATGAGGTTCCTTTCAGAGCTAGTCAAACCCCTTCCCCTCTGTCCTTCCATCTAAGCCAAAAAGCCCCTCTTACAGCTTGGGGCTCCCAAAGCTTCCTCTGCCTCTGGTAGATCACCAGAAGTTCATGAGCACCTGAAGAAATGGATTTGCGCCTCGCAAGGCATTTTAACTGAATTACATCAGTGGTGTGAGCTCACCTCTTTCTGTGCCTGAGTCTGCAAGGGGAGAGACATCAGGCCGCCCTACAGACACAACTCAGTGCAAATCACCAGGGAATGCAGGTGGGAAGAAATTTTAACTGAATGGTGAAGATGGTGTCTAATAAGGTGTTTCACTATATCTTTCTCACTTACCCACCTGCCTATTTCACAAAAGCTGTGGGAAATACTTATTACCCTCAAGGCTCAACACCTCTGTTGAAACTGGATGAAATTAGCCCAGTGGTCTAAAAGTCCATCCACTTGGAAAAACAAAGCAGCAAAGAAGAACTTCAGAATAGCCGTTCCTGTAAATGGTATCTCCCCAGTTTGAGAGCTTGAGACTGGTGATGCAGATGTATAATTACTTAATGTTTCCCAATTTGAGCTGGCAAAAACAATGCACACCTTCCAGGGGAAATGGTAATTCCACAAAGGTTAATTGACTTTTTAAAAGTGAGAAGTTTGAGGTACTGGTTCTTCCATTTTTTTCTTTTGTTCTTTCTTTTTCCTCTTTTATTTCTTTTTTAAAATAGATGTATAAAAGTGGTGGAGAGAAACAAAACTGAGGAAAGGAGACATTTAAAAAGGACAATTAAATCACTGATAAAAAGTCTTCGGCCATTTTTGCAAAACTTTAAAATGGCAGCAAAGAAAACTTTCCCTGTAACAGGACAACGTAATGATACAACTTTTATTTTTACAACAAATAAGTAATTTACTAGTATTTAAAGTCACTATGGAAATTTTTCATGGGTTTCTGAACAAACCATACATTATCACTTCTAGTGGCAGATTATTTCACTTTCTTAAATTCTATTTTTCTTAAGTCTGAACAATAACAGTGTTATTTTCTCTTTTCCATTCAGATTTTAAATATAAAGTTAATGATATCTTATTATGACAAATTACTTATTCATGCAGTTTGAGTATCTTCTCAAATACTTACTTTTAAAATAGTATAAAACAATATTCCCAAATATTTCTTAAAATAATAAACAATATGTTAAAAACGTATTTATTTAGAATAATTGGAGTTGTTTTATTTTAAATTCAATACTGAATTTATGCTGCTTCTTCAGTTCCTACCATGATCAACCATAACATGACTCATCTAAGATAGCTATGCCTATTATTCTGCAGCAAAAAGGTAGGAGGTATTATTTTTCTCAAACACTTTTATCTAACTTTTTCTTCAGTGAAGGCTAAGGTAATAATTTATTGCTTAACAGAAAATTACAAGACTTCCACAGTGACTCATTTATGCTCGTTGGATTGTATGTAAAAGCAGATGTATAGCTCATCTTTTTCGCACTCTTCTTAACCTGTTTTATTCTTAGGTTTACGACTTGGATACTTTTTGAATAACAAGATGGGTAACAAAATGAAAAGATTTTGACACCTTAAAATTTTTAAGCTCTTCAGCTCTAAGTTGCTACAGCAGGAGCAGGCAGACAAACCAGGCTGACTTCCTGGTTTCACCCTCGACCCCAGCTTTTCAAGAAGCCCCTGCTGGCCATCAAGCACAAGCCATATTTGTATTTCTTACACCAAAGAGCCAGCATTTACAGCAAAACCACAAGACGGCATGCTTTTCCTTCTCTTTTGTCTTTCTTTTTTAACTAAAAAGGTACAATAAAACCCATTAATGAGGATGCAAAGTCCTTCTGATACTCACAGAATTCCCCATATTACCCCAATCCACAAAAAGGGGGTCAGATGCAAGTTGTGGGCCAAATTTCATCAAGCCTTGTGGGCCTTTATATGGGAAGAAGCACTCTTGCAATGAATAATACATCAATAAATGTATTGCCTTTCTCAGAACTCTTTCCTACAAAAGAGCGTAGTAATCATGAGTCTGTTCTTACAGACATTTTTACATACAAAACAAAGACAATGACTCAAAGTAAAAACTTGAAGAGATAATGAATAGAGAGCCACAGAAGTCAAGTGTTAAAATGTAAGTATAAAGGACAATATCAGCAAAACATTGCATTGGCCTCTGCATTTGGTCATGATATAATTAATCCAGTCCAAATCCTTTTGTAAAAGAAATAAGTAGTAAGATAATTTTAATGAGTTTTAAATTGCATGTTATACTTCCCATTCTCTCTATATTTAAATATTGGCAATAATTCCGCCACCGAAATATTTTCTTCTATTATAATTTCAATAACTACAACATATGTAAGCCAAGATACGCCTTAGTGGAAAAAAAGAAACTTTGGATAATCTATCATTAACCTTAGGCCATATTACAATCTTCATTTCTAAAGGTTTCCCATTCTGTACAGTTTATTCATTACACATTGCCCGCTTACAACAAGCAAATTCAGCAAACATTATTTATCAGAATTCCTTTGTAGGCTAATGGCTGCCTGGGTTTCCTGTTGTGTTGTGGAGGACAAACCAAGGAGGCAGATTCAACAGAAAATAAATGGTAGATGCCCAGGTTTGCACTCTATTTCTTGAAACATAGTGGAAATGTCCTTAAAAGCTGCAAGGACACATAGTGAAGTGTCCCAGTAGAAGACGAATTCATGTTCTGACTTTTTATACCAGTTTCGTTATAGCACGTATTCAATTACCCAATTTAAAAAAAAAAAAAAAAAGAGATGAAGGAAACAAGTATAATATCATCTTAATAATAAGTATAATATCAGGTATATTCTATAATCAAGTATAATATCAAGTATGTATTATACATATAACAACAAGTATAATATGATCTTGATGCCTCTGATTCTTGAACTGAGCTATGTGCTACTTATAGGCTCCAATAAGGCACTCAAAAACTAATAATCCAAGGATAATAATATTTTTTTTTGAGAAAATACTCTAAACTGAATTAAACTTTTTTGATCAGGAACTCTTTTTATGAAACCGACAAATTTTTCTGTTATGTAATATCTGAATTTTCTCTCCACTCTTTACTTGCCTGTCTTCATAAACCTGGAAATAAAAAATACATCTTCATTTGAAAGAAGGACAAAATTCTTTACATCAAAGGGTAAACAGTGCATTTCTGTCTCAGTAAATGAGGTCATTTTGTTATTACTCCACTCTGCTTTTTTCTTTCTTTCCCTGGATACTGAAGTCTGAAACTAAATTATCTGTGCGTCCTTTTCTGAGGAACTGAAAAGGCAACTTTTGTGTACATCATAATGTTTTTAATAACCACAAGGGTTTAAATTTTATAGTTTGTAGATAAATTCTTTTAGTTAAAAGAATATATTGTTCTTTTTCGGGTACTTCAGTGTCCTATTTAATTGCATTGTACATTCCATTTCTTAGCTGTGTGAAAGTAGCAAAGCCACGTGAATCACAATAAAATTTAATGAGTTTTTCATATGATACCCAAGGGACTATTGTCATAAACTTTGGCTACATACTAAGAACAATATTTTCAAAAATATCTACTTATTTTGGTTTATTCGGTTATCGTGTGATTACTATAGATGTTGGATCTGTGAAGGACATCCACCGGTCTTATTTAAAATTGTAGGTGTTCATCAATTTTCAGAATAGATTCTGAACTCCTATGACAGGCTTTTTGCTTGGCATTGCTGATCTCAACCTGAGTTCTATTGATGAGCCAATGGTACCACGTTCAAGTCTGCAAATTCAGTGACATTGGGAAAGTTTGTTTCATCAATACCATCAATCATCAATACCACATAATAACAGAAAGAGTTTTCAAGGAGTTCTTATCCAACCAGACTTTGCTGCAAAAAAAACACAAAATCATCTTCATCACGTCAAAGACAGATGCTGACCCACATTCAATGAAATATCTTGAGCAAGAATTACTCATGCCACTAAAAAAAGTTTGAAGGAGAGACAATAATATTTGTTACAACTTTACAATTATTCATAACTAAGAAATCATTTATGAGTTTTATTTTTAAAAGAAATTATTGCATTTTTTCCAAGAGTCCATCATTCGTCTTTTTAAAGGATGGCTGAAGACTGAACAGAATTACAATATTCTTCTGTCAGGAAGAGAAAGATTAGATTACACTTCATATTTTATGTGAAGAAAATTGTGGCTATTTTGGCCATAAATATAGCCTGTAAGAAAAAAAATACTGAATTTGGATTGCAAGTATAATGCTATTATGCCAGAGTAATATAATATCCACATGGATATAATAAATGCTTTCAAAAAGTACAGATATGTAACATGATGCAGTACACTTTGTAGATGAAATGTTCTCTCTTAATATATACCCTGCATAACAATTTCAGTGTAATAAATGGTGGGTGGATTTCTTATTATTGATTTTACCGTCTCAGACAGTTGGAGGTCAGCATACATTTACACAGGACAAACTACAAATCCCAGTAGTCATAAGTACACTGCCTCAGCTTTTTTGTTGGTTTTTTTTTTTTCATATAGTTGATACAACAGTAAACACAGAGAATAATAATCCTTAGTGCTTAGCAATTTCTTTTATTGTCCTTTATATTACATACAATCTTTTGGTGTGAAAGCCCTTAAGAGAAACAAAATCAATAGGACACTATGAAACTGTAATAGGAGTCTACAGAAATCACTCTAAGAACCATCAGATATAATAGAAAGTGATAATATCTCCATAGGGCTTTTCTTTCTAGGGCAAAGCATCTAATAATTATAAAAAAAAAAAAGTAAAAAGCTTGTTTGCCTTTTCCTAGTAGATTGTCTTATATTTTACAAGGGCTGATTGAGAAAAGGTGTCACTGTAGGTCTGAACATATCCTTGAAGTGTAAATGCAGAGGGAAAGCTTAGCTCTCAGAGGAGGATCACCTTCCTGAAGGATTCATAGAAGAAGACTCTCCCATAGCATCCATCACACTTCAAAAGGAGAAATGATATAAAAATGATAGGAAAGACTGGAACACTGAGAGGTTTATTTCTCCAGGTAGTTCAAGATCACTGGGTGCCAAATCTCTAAAGCAGTTTTTGAGATACTGTGCTGCATCAAGCCCTTTTAGAGAATAAGCAGATAATACAGCTCCTCCATAGAGCCACCAGTGCTTCCTGTTTATCCCTTGGAAGGAAATCCCAAAGCAAAACAGTTTTGTTTTCTGCACGACTTTTTTTGTGGGTTTTCAGTATCAGACTGCACAATTTTATTATAGTTTGAGAGCTTTAGCTGTGTAAGATTTCTTCCCATAACCGCATATCCTGATGAGCTAATGACTCATGAAATCACGGAATCACAGGTCAGGGTTGGAAGGGACCTCTTGAGATCATCTAGTACAACCCCCCTGCCAGAGCAGGTTCACCTGCAGCAAGTGAAACGTATAATATTAACAAGCCTAAGAGTACCACAAAGTTGTTCTTATTTAATTTCTATGTTTAGTGATATTCTCAAAACCTTTCAAGAAGTTTGAGTGATGACAACAGTATGGGCCCTGATCCGAACTTACCTAAAGTCAGTAAGAATTTAGTCTTTCATTTATTTAATCCTGATTTAGCTAGATAATAAAGCCGGTGCTGAATTTTAAGTATACAAATAGTTATATTAAATCTGATGAGCTTAAAATTATGTATACAAATCCATTTCCAGATTGGGGTATATGTTAATATATAAAAGATGGATATAACTTCTCCAATAAGCTTCCTGTTCACAACTAATAAATTCACAATGGGAAGACTCAGAATGAGTACTTCAAAATTATATTCAAAGATAAGTAAAAGCTTTAATGATCTGTAGGGTTAGAGACTGGAATATTCCCTGTCAGCTCTCATACTTCTGAAACCTGTAACCACAGGCTCTTCTTCATACGGTTTGACTTTTGGTATCTCACAAGCTCTTCTGCATACAGTTTACCTTCTGGTGTGGCGTGGAGGTATTTTGAATGACTATCTGCAGATACCCGTCTTTCCTGTACAGCCTACTCGGGCTCCTAGCTTTGGATAGCTAAAATATCTAATTTAAATGCCTAGAGAATCTGAAACACGTGGTGAACCCATCCTCAGTCAACACCAAAAGATCGTGTGAGACCCTACGCTCTTCCACATTGGTACAAATTTATTCAGCTGAATGGAGTTAAGACCCGTTTCCACTATGTATGTATTTGGTTCTGTATTAGTCCTCAAAACATTTGTGTAACTATACAGTAACAGTGGAAGCAATTTTTTTGGCAATGTAACCTTTTTTTTTTTTTGCTAAATATCTAAACCAATCCACACCGAGGGCTGAACAGATTCACAGCAATGCTAATACCATTAGTGTTCTATTTTCCCTCAATATCCCAGCCACAGAAACACCACTCAGCCCATATATTCATCAGAGTGTTTTAGTGTACCTTTTAAATTTTCATCATTCTCTCAGCTCCATTAATAGGACTATTTGCATGAAAGAAAGAACAAATTGTCTTCTAACCGGTCTATTACAAGGTACATTAATGAATGTAGGGGAACTTTATTAGTACTTTTATGGTGTACCCGTTCAGTTCAGATAGTCATTGGTAATATTGTTATAATGGGTTGTTTCACAGACATCTTAAAGAGCTGCTAGGTACAAAAAACAACGCATTAGAAAACAACTTTTACACTTGTGCTGTTCTTTTTCCTTGTAAATAAGTATTTTCAGAGCAATGTTTATCACCAATCATTTGATGGCAACTTATATTTGGGCGTCTTAACTGTATTTGCCACGTTAGGGGCTTCAAGTGCCACATGACTTTCTCCCTGCAAAGTGACTTCTTTTTTCTTAAACAAAAAACAGTTGTAAAATAAATTTTGAAGAGCACAGTATTAATTTAATATTTTATTACATTAGCTAAACGATGTCCTGCAAAAAAAAATTACTAGAAAATACTGCATTGAAGTTAATGCAAGATTGAATATTGTACATGGGCGTATTCACTACAATTTAGATCCTCACTAAGAGTAAGTTTCCGCGGACACCTTTGAGAACTTGGCCTGGCTAAACATGGGTAAATTAAACCTTACATTAAGGAGGAAAACGACCCTCCAAGCACATGGGTCATATATAATTTTTTTTTCTTTTTAAGGACGGCCATCACCATTGAATATTGAAAATGAAAAGGCAAATTAAAACACCTTGTTGTTACAGTTGTTATCCACAGGTCAGCAAAGGCTATGGCCACTTTGGGATGGGCTGGCCGGAAGTGTCATATACAGGGTATAAAATGTGTTAATTCCATAGCAATTGCTCACAGTGTCCCAAAGCATCGTCAACGTGGTTTCTCTTGGCAGAAATATTTTTAGCCATTTCCTGTTAAGGACAGTAAACAGTTTGTACTTCAATAAAGTATTACATAGAAGGCAAATATTATAAACCCACAATATTTACTTTCCAAATATAAAGATAAATCTGTCATTGCTCACGTGACTGTTCTGTATACTTCAATGCTATAAATGTCATGTATATCTAAATTATACATATAGGGGTATGTTGCATACAGTTGCAGTCCTTCTGTGAGTAGTTCGAAATAATGGGAACTGAGGTCAAAACCTTAATATAAACTGATACTAAAGAGGGACAGTTAAAGCAGACTTATATATATACAAATAACAATGTATTATTCACATCTGTGAAATTTCTATCACCAACTATGGCACAGTACCACTTTTCAGTGAGTTAAGTGACATTTTTCTTTGACAAAGCTGAATATTCTTTTTCATAAATCACATTCTAAAACTCTAAATACTTTGTCTTCCTGTTCATTTCTGCAAGAAATACAGAAAGACCCTTCTATTGAAAACTAAGGTAAAAAGCCTTTTGCAAGATTATGTCTTTATCTGGTTTAAAACAAAGAATTCTAAGTGGGGGCAAGGAGATTTCGATTCACCTTGTTCAGTGGGACCTAACAGTGACAGCGATGGGATTGTGATAAGTATTTACAGATGTGCATGGTACAGATATCTTTGACGTGACCTAATTTCACTTCATACTATACATATATATTCATACTATGTTCATTCATAATCATTTATCAACTTGCATTTCATTTTTTTATGAAGTACTGTTTGTCAAAAAGGTTTGAAGAATACTTAATCTTGCAAAAGGGTTTAAACATCTCAGAAGTACAATGAGGTTGAAGTTAGCATTAATGTTTATATTCATGAAAACCATTATTGTCTGAGCATTTCTATACTGCTATTTTTCCAAGTTGATAACATAGGCTGACGTACCATGATGCATTTTTTATTAGGTGTTTGATTATTCAGTTTGATTTCCTGAAGGCTTTAGTGTCTAATTTACTGAGGAGGGAGGAGATCAGCTTAAACTTTGTGCGGAAAAATGAGAATGACACATTTTATGCAGACCTGTTATGGTGTGGCATGATCATATGAGGTCAATCTTCAGGAAGCTACAGAAATAATCTCAGTTCGTGATAAGCGCCAGTGTGGCAGAGCATATCAGGTTACTAGGAATATTCAAAAAGGAATACAAACTTTATGTAGAAATCCTCAAACTAGGAAAGAAGATATACTGTCACCAGACATGGCTCCCATTTGGGTGTTGATTTTGCAACATCTACTTTGCAAAGACTAAAATGTCTCACAGACGGTAACTTTGTAGTCTTTCATTCCAGAGTTCAGCACTATTCTGCTGACATTTTCCAGTCTAGACAGAGGACTATTAACTACTCCAATTTTACAACAGGTGAAAATGACGCCAACTAAACTCTTCTCTGATGTTAAGTTTAAAATTAAAAACAAAACAAAACAAAACAACACAACCCCAAAAAAGCGATTTCCCACCTTCTCAAGGTTTGCAAAGAGATAGTCTAGTTAAGTACTGTGTCTAACATTTTGCACTCTATTGCAATATACAGCATGGGAGGTTGAATATAATTTACATGTTGTTTAATATCTTATTAAAATTTACATGCAAAAAAAATTAAGGTGGAGTGCATAACTGCCATTAAAGATTCCTCCAGAAGATAAGAGAAAGGTTGTATGCAAGGAAACAGCAGTACCAAATCTTTGGGTGCTTTGACTAAATCTTGTCTACTGTTCAGGAATGAGGATATTCACTATCAGAAATACAGAGACATCTTCCACTCAGTTTATTTCGTATTGTTTAAAGATTGGGTAAAATCCAGCTTATCCAATTTGTTTATCCAATGTGTTTAAGGTTGGTAGCACATATACTGAAGGAGATGCAGCTATCTTCAGTGTCATTTCTCCTCTACATTTATATATATATATATATCATGTATACTTGTTTTGATAGATATACTTTTGTTGTTGTTAGAGGTGCTTAGATTATCACAGTGTATATTTCAAGTAGTATATGTGTAAGAAAAAATTACATGACACAAAAGCCAACATATATAGGTATTCTGGTAGAAAGGTTTTATAGTGTTTTGAGTTAGGGAAGCTTATGTGGAAAGTAGCCAGAAATAGAGGTAAATTACATCAGCACAGATTTTTCTCTGTATTTAGTTCAATGTTTTATAATACCAATACAAATACTCGCACAGGTTATTTTAAAACACAAAGAACAGCAAACACAAACAGCAAGATAGAAAGACTCAACCAATTTTTTTCAGTTATTAAGCCTCTGGCATTCATAAATCACCAGGAAGGCTGACCAGATATTCTGAAGCCCATCTAATTTATCATTGCACTGATAGGTTACACTTTCTAAACTTGCATGTTCATTCCGATCATTGTACTAATTTGAAATGGCAAGATAAATGCTTATATTGATTTCATTAAGACAGTATTTTTTGCCATTAGAAGCACTGTTTAATTTTTTCCCCCCTCAGGTTTAGGCACCAGCTCAGGAAAGCATCTGTGCATAGAGTTAAACATGTACTTTACTCTTGAGTTTAAGCATCTCCTGAAAGCATGAAAGCATTTAAACAATGCACTTAAATGCCTTCTGCATAGAAACCTCAATATCAGCATTTTTTATGGAAGGCTATTAACTGCAGCTGGCCTTGCTCTCACCCGTGGCTCCTGGCTCCCCGGCGCTGGCGGAGCAGCCTGCTCCCTGCTGCCAGCCACAGTCCGCCCTCCCCCGGGTCGTGTTCCCCCTTGCCTCATGAAAACATGCATAACTTATCAAAAATATATTTAATTAGCTTCAACATCTTTCTTTATTTTACGGGCTGAGCCTAAGATGCACTTGTAAAGAAGCTGTATTTTGCAAGAGAGAAAAATAATTGGAAAAATTTTAAACGTTATGTCAATCAAATGAAGAGAATTTGTTGCTTTTATGAAATCGACTGGTTTGTTTCATGTGGCAAAAAAAAACCCGGAGCCCCTCCCCCAGGTTTAATGGATAACATGTGCCTCCAACTATATATTGAAATAAACGATGCTCCAAATGTTCTTTGTCCTAATTATACAGCTGTTTGAAGAACATAGAGAATTTATAGAGATATGACTTGTCAAAAGTTAGAAATGATGCTTCTTGGCAGGCGGGCACGCTCAGACGACATGTCAACCTACAGCATACACCCGTCTAAACATTGCCATAGATAGCAGAGGGAAAGGGGGAAACACTGCTATTTACCAAGGGGTAAAGTTCATTTAAATAATATCCTTGATTCTCGCTGCTGCCTCTTCTCTTTTCTGAGCTCTACAACTTTAAAAAAAAAAAACAAACAACCCTGTTCCTCTGGGATTCACAGAGCTAACTGCTCTTAATAAAATTCCTCAGAGAATTTTCTTATAAAAAGTGCTAAGGAATAAGACTGCTCCCACTGTTTGCCACTGAATTGGTGATAGTCCTCATTTTGATGCATATCTCTCTCTGTTTTCCCTGACTGAGCTCTTGAGTCAACAAAGTCATCACCTTATCTTTGCATTAAAATCTCTTCACAGGCTTTTTTTTATAGTTGACTATCACTCCTGTCATTAAAACATTAAGGATGAATGCTCAGCATGCATCCAGCAGTCTTTCCGAGATCCCTATTGCCTTCCATTAGTAACAAGCAGATTGTAGCAAGTTTGACTCTAAGGCTTCGAAGAAGAAACAATTGGAAACCATGTCATAAAAGGGTTGAAAGTTGGTTATTTATAACACAGTAGCACCCAGGACTATCAGCCAAGAACCTGATTTCCATTGTGCTAGGCATTACACTGGCACAAAATTAAAGGATAATTTTCCTATACAGAACTTTTAAGGTGGTTGAAATAAATGATTGGAATGTCTTTAAACGGTATTTAAGCTTAAGCATTTTCCTGCCTGCCGATGGCTTGCTAGTCATTCTGCATTCCTAGGAACTTTCTTAAGCAAAAGCTGAATTTTTAATATATTTGACTTGATTAGACTTAAGCTTGTACTTAATTACTTGAATCAGGCCCTATTAAATAGCTTTACGAAAATTGATAAACTGTGTAATCTTGCTATGTAAGAAGCGTCATCATGGAAAACGCACCAATGAATGAGAGTCAACATTACCGTGAAACAAATACAATGGCTGTCCAGGTGTCAGCTGCTCTCTAAACAGCAGTCCATCTAAAAGAGTCAGTATTTGAAAGACAGTGTCACTTAAGTAAAGAGACCATCCAAATACGTTAATCTCAAAGGATTACAACCAATACAAATGGAAACAAACTTTCTCGCTCTTTTCTAAATTAAACAATTAACTCTAATATTCACATCCTCAGAGAGATTTCAGTTGAGCTAGCATGTCTAATTTATAATCAATGATTAACAGAAGATGCAACTAATTTGTCTTTGTTATTTGATTTTGCCACAGTCAAATTTACTCAGTAAAATGGATTGAAACAATGTTCTAAAGACTGGTAAGCATTGAATTAGAAATCTGGTATGTGGCTTCTTTGTAGACTAGCATTAAATAGATGTAATACAGGACAATATCTCTTGCCTTAAGTAGTTTTAACAAATTAATTTTGACCCATGAGCTCCAACATCTCCGTTAAGTTAAACGGAGACTGAATATTTAATTATTTTAATTGGCTGATAAATTTGAAATTGAGAAAGTAACAGCCCTGCAAATCTTAAAATATATTTTCAGCCCTGTGTGTCATTAAGCATTACTCTAGTGATTTTACTGCATTCAAGAGGTTACAAAGTCAAGCCCAGCCACCCCTGATTGAATGAGAATTGCACATTAGTTCAAGAAAAATAGTTTTCCAGAGGTGAAAGTACCAGTCCAGGGGAGCCAAGACACATTTGCAGGAATATTTAGAGTAGTGATTAGGCGGTAGGAGAGCTAACAAAGATGGGCAGCCTTAATAATGATAAAACATGTTGCACTGAATTCAGTTGCAGTTGTTCTTATAGAAAAGGACGTGAAATTTTAGTAGTTTATGTATGAGGAACTCTCTCTTTCATAGTCATCTTCTATGCTAAATATAGAGATGTAAACATTAAAAGTCAAGGCAGCTGCAGCAGAACTACTCTGTTAGCCCCAGCATGGTTGCGTGTACCCTCTCAGCTCTCCTAATTCCCACCCATACACAGTCTCTGCAGACAAACAGCAGTCTGCTTCCAGATCTTTTTTGGGCTTAAGAGCTTTTTTTTTTTTTCACACAAACTTACTCTGATGCACATCAGTAAGTCACACTTTCGCGGAAACCTCTCACACCTGCAGTACCATAGCTTTGCACTCAGTGTCGGCTGGTGCTGCCATTGCAAGGTGATGTCCTGCATCGCCCCAGCCGTTGGTACCCGATTCGTGACACCCATCCCCAAGGGGTCTGCTGAACTGGGTCAGCAAATACCTGCATTGTCACAAAGCAAGAAGGCGCAGGGAATGCAGAAATATCGGGGGCAGAGGTAAAGATGCAACTAAACCTACTGCTACAAATAGGAGTATCTGATTATTCAACTACGGCTCCAGTATAATGTTTTTGAACAATCTAATTTCTGAGCAGCACCACTGAAGTCAGTAATAATTGGGACTGTGATATTTCCTAGAAAGAGCTTTGGGGGAAAAAAAAAAAAAGAAAAAAAAAAAAAAAAAAAAAAAGAAAAAAAAAGAAAAAAGAAAAAAAGAAAAAAAAAGGAAAAAAGTCTTAACAAGTATCATGAATGAATAGAAAAGTGACTTTGCTATTGAGAGGAATTAAAATATTCCTTTCATGGGCAATAGGCTGTGCAAAGATATGATTGCAGAGGGGCAGATTAACAGGACACCAAAGAGAAGCAATGTTGTGATATGCTGGGAGATACACGTGTTCATACTGTACATGCACATCTGCACGTTTACATGTGGCAGGAAGACAAGGATGACAATGTTGCCAATACAGGATATAATTCACTGCACAGACATAAAAAATAAATGTCCAATACAACAGAATAACTCAAATATTGTTACGGAGCATGCTAATCGCAAAGAATTATTTATACAGTTCATTGACTCCAGGTATTAGTTCGGACCACATTGGTTTTCTCAGGCATCTTTCTCACTTTTGTGGAGTACTTATGCCACAACCTGATATTTTCTTGGACTTTTTTTTCCAAAAGGTTTGAACTTAAATAATCTATAGTTTCTGGGCATGCAGTACAACAAGCTTCTTAGAAAAATCAGTATATATATAAATATCTTTTAATTTTACATAATAATCCAATAAAAACATAAGATGACTCAACTGCAGTTATTATGTCTAATCTCTTCAAGTAATTATTGTACTATGGAAAAAAAGTAAAAGTATTTCTGAAAGTCTCTCTCCAAAGGATGATTCTGCGCTGGACATAGAAGGGCAGATAGTAATCAGTGGCAGTAAAATAAAAAGGACAAAATGTAACTATGGTCAGTATGCTGAGAAGTCATCCCTCCTAAAATCAATACTGTGATTAATGCTGAAACACAGAAGATCAGAATCCATCATGCAATATTTTTCCTGTCTGTACCGTTATTTTTATTGCTTTAACTTTGCTGCGTTGTTCTGCTTTACTTCTGAATAATTGCTGGAAACCAGCTCCAACCCTTCCATGAGAAATAAAGGGAGGCTGAGATTCACGCTTAGCTGAGAAGAGAGAATATGAGAAGGAAAACAAAGTGAAAGCAAATCTGTGCTATTTTTTATTTCTCAGATGAACCTGGTAGCATAAACTAAGCCATACAACCTGGCAGATAGTTCCTGTTGAAATTGCTGCAAAATCTTTAAGGTTTTTCTGAGAGGAAGTTAGTCACTCTCTGCCGCTGACACCATCACACTGGTGACCGCGGACCTCGCCGGCAAAGGACCGGTGGTCACAGTATTTCTGCCCCTTCCCTTGCACTGTTCTTTCCTGGATTCATTTTCCACTACAAGAAGAATCATGTCCTCGATTTCTATCCCCTGAAAGCAGACACTGCAAAGTAACCATGACACTTTGATACACAATTTTAAAAGACAGGATCAGGTTCATATGATTAAAAAGTATCTGTTCAGAATATTTCAGTCTTACAATTTTTTTGTAATTTAAAGTCTTTGCTGCAATAAAGAATGACCTTGATACGTAATAAATGTGTTCCTTGTCTGGTAGTTTAACAGATAAGTTGCAAAGTGGAGTAGACTGCTTTACAGAGAGGGATAAAATTATATTTTCTCGGATTCTTGAAATAAAACAACTAGCCGTGCATCTGCAAAATTGGCTGTTGACATACCAGTATGTACTGTGTGGAGACACATGACTGAGCACGTTGTGAAATAACACAAATGACGACTTCTACCTATAAAGCTACAGGTTAGAAGAGAGTTATTAATTCCAGCTGTTCCCCATCCCTATCTACGTACAGTGCCTTAGCATGCCCTGGTGTACCTCAACAGCACTGCACTGGGGAGCAGATTGGTGAGTATCAGCAACTTCATAAAGAAGGAAAACTAACATTGGAGCATCTTAGTTACAGAAATCCTGCCTCGTACAGATAAATGTGTTATTCTAGAGAGACTAACAAGGAGTAACACCCATTATCTGTGAAAAAGAATACCAAACAGGCACAAGCAATTCCACTAAAGTCTACGGAATTACACTGGTATTAGATGAACAGAATAAATGAGATAGCATATGGTATTTGAAAAAAAAAAAAAGAAAAAAGAAAAAAGAAAAAATGAAAACCCAAGCCATTCCCATAATGGTGCTGCTTGGTTGGGCTCTCTGGAAACAGATCTATTTATAAAGAAACAGCAGCCGACCCCAGAGACATGGCAGTGTAATGCATTGTGCCCTTAATATTGTCCCTCTTCCACAACAGTAGCCCATAATGTTACCGGTTTCTAAACAATTAAAGTCATTTGCATTTGCCTTACAACTGACATAGGCTGAACATGTTTTTAAAACCCTTATTGACCTTTTGATCTCATAACACTAATATATTAAAAATGCAAGATTGTTGTAAGTGTACTTTTCACAATTTTGCTAAAGATCATTATTTAACCATTGCTAATTATAACAATACATGATTTAGCATTAATTATAAAGTCATACGGTAGAGAAAAGGTACACATTTTGTACACCTAGCAGATTTTATTAGACAGCTATATTGGGCTTTCCTTTTCATCATCTTGCACAAGTTTTCACATCAAAGATTTTAGTTTGACACTTGCCTTTTTTTCCCTTTTCCGTTTTATAATATTATTGATGTATAATTTAATGATGGAAGATTTTGAATGCGTTTGTTGATAAATAGACGAGAAGCTTTGTTCTCCATAGGATCATTGCTTTTTATCTTTTCTTCATCAAATTGTCAAGACTGCATACTTAATCACACCTAGATGTTGGGCCTTATCTCAAACACCATAAAGTCAATGAGAGTTTTGCAACTGATTTTTATTGGAATGGGACTGAGCACGCTATTGGTAAAGTGCAACTTATAAATGCCATTTGCACACATATCAATTTTATTAACTCCCTTACTATGGAATTTTCAGAATGTAATAGTTTGGCAGGCATTACTTTAGATTTATAGTGCTCCAAGATGACATTATTAAGCCACATTCACACCTCTGAAAATTGCTATAGCAACAGACCAGGACCGGTTCTTCCTCCACACTGGTGGGTGAGAATCATCTCAACAACTGAAGCTTCTGCTGCCACGTTTCGGGAGGTGTCTCTTAAGGAAGAGGTGTCTGCGTGAGAGATATTCACCAACATATATGCATACAAATAAATATAGATGCAAGTAGTACGAGCAGATGGTCACAAACTCTACGGTACACCAGAGATAATATGGGAAGGCATGGGATGTGTGGGACTATCTGATTTCTAACTGAACTCCTACGGTGGAGTTCCCTTCTTTGGGAAGATGCCTTCTGAATCCTTTTGCCTTCTACAGACCTTGAAACATGGGACAAAAACTGAAAAGATGGTTTGAGCATTTCTTAAGACATCAGCAATTCCTACAAAAAGAAAGAACGTGACTGACCAGTCTTGCTCCCAGTGCTGCCTCCGAAACTCTTTGCACAAACCACAGTTGACCCAGCCAGAGCCACCCTTTCTGCCATTGCAGGGGAAATGTCCACCCGCTTCGTCCCTGTGAGGCTCCTGAGGGCAAAAGCAGTGAAATCATCAGGTTTCTGGGTACCTTTCAAGTCACTGAGGATGCAGAAGGGCTGAACAGACAAGGAAACAAGAAGTCAGGCTTCACTGAAGATGCTCCTGGAGAGAAACCTTGTGCCTGAAACCCCCGTTCGCCTTTGTGGAAGAAGGGGGAGAATCCAGGTAGAGACCGAGCCGAGTCACTGGACTGATCTCTCCGGGAGAAGGAACAGAGATTTTCCCTTCATCTGAGAGAGCAGCTAACCAAAGAAAATCAGGAGGAAACACAATGTCCAGTTGCTATTTCCTATACTTTGAGGTTAGCCTTGGCTATGAATCTACCTTCCTAAGATGTGAAATATAAAGGGACTACTATTTGTTTATTAAGGATACTTTTAACTAAGTCTTCATACTTTTAACTAAATTTTTACATTTCTATGTGCCTGGGGAACAAAATGCAGCTCTGACTCCAATGACATGTCGGCTTATTGTAATTTTAAATGGCATTTCAGAATTAACGCACGGGTCCATTTCCTCTTTACGTGTAATTCACGGTAGAGCCTGACTCACTTTTTTTGGCAATGGTGACACTCCTGACTAATGCTGAATCATGCTGGCAATGCTGCTATTTAATAGTTTTCTAGCAGAAGAGCTACAAGCAGTACTTTCACAAAACTATGAACTAAGATTAAATTTTCTACAAAAAAATTAAACTCATTATATACTTGTGAGTTTGAGATGTTCTCTAAAGAGTTACCTAATTCTGAATTAATGCCTTCTAAAGCATTTCTGAACAATTGCTTTTTGATAAGATTATAGAGATATAGGTAGTTAGCAGATAATCTTTTGAAATAAAGAGATTTAAAAGCCAGAGGAGTAATCTTCTCAGTGCCTGGAGATGGAGTGTAACCATCACAAAAATCTCTCCACTTTTTGTTCTTTGAAAGATGATAAAAAGAACAAAACTGGGGATCAAATTGATGCAATGCAGACATGCTGGCAGAAAGCAGAATAAGCAGGCTGTGGTTACTTCACAGGTCCAGCACTGGTGGGCAGCAAAGCAGTAGGAGCTTCCCTCTTCCACAATAGCTGGTTGGAGGGCAAACACCTGATTGCTTCAAACCAGATGCTTGAACATGGGAGGTCTGCATTCCCTCTGTTTTCTAACCACCGGGCAACAGATTCTCTCTCGTTCTGCAGCAATATTAATTAGACAATACTCCAGCAGAAGACTCTTGTCCTCCAAGACATACTGAGACAAGAGTTGATGGAGGCATAAATCATATCATCTTAAATCAGCTGTGTTGAATCTGACCCAAAGCTCTTATGATTCATTGCGCTTAAAGGTTTTGACTAAAATGTTAAACCATTGCCATGGCCGCTGCCATTGGCTGTGTCATCTTTCTGGCTCCAGTGTATTCTCTGGCTAGTCACTGTGTCGTGCACCAGCAGACACTTCCTGAAGAGGACTTGAGAAGAAGAAAAAACTAAAAAAATATTTCACAATTAGCAAGTGAAATGGTATGGTCCTTGCAAAATAGCTACTGCATCAAAACCGAGGTGCAGCTGTTTCATCCCTACTTCACTGCATGTTTGCAGCTGTGCATAATTTCAGTTCTCTTCTATGCTCTCATCTGCTGATATGTGGCTATGAACGAATTTTGAAAAGGTGGCTTAGCTCACCAGCTATAGAACTTATTCTTTCCTTTTTTTGTTAAACTGAGCACTTCCTTGTAGAGAATGCTGTCACTCCACAACTTATATATACTTAGATCTCCCTGAAAAATACATTGTGCATTGATAATATGACATAATTAGTTCTTATGCGTTGACAGGTATTCACTAGTGGTCCTGCAGAAGTAAAAGGCTCCACATTAGAAAAAGAATGGGGAAAAAAAATAGTAGTGAAGTAGAAGTTTAAAGACAGGGACACAACTTTTGAGGGGTGTTTAAAAAAAAATGAGAGAGTCAATGGGCAAAAATAGGAGTCTACCAACACTCTATGTGACAATAATTTTAAAATGCTTACCATTTGGTGCAATACTCTCTATGTCGGTGGCAAATAATACACAGTCTTTCCTATGACCTTCATCTCCTGACAGCTCAGTTCTGCCTACCCATCTTCAACTTGTTTTCCTATGTTTCCTATGGATCAAGGTCTGGAGTATTATATGCCAGCTGCATAAACTACACATAATCTGCGCAAATTCTGTCAGCCCTTTCTCTCATTTACCATTTTCTTTTCTTCTCAGATAGGTTGTTCGGATTCGCTTTCCCAAATTTCCCCACTATTTTAGCTAGTCTCTTAAATCTTCTTTCTGTTACTTGCAGACTGATCTCTGACAAAGCTCTTTCCTCTGACAAAACTATTCCAAGGATTACTAAACTGCAAATCACTATTGAAAAGAAACTAAGGTATTCCACGCATAAAACTCAAAGTAAGTCAAACGTGATTTATCTTTAAAAAGCTACAAAACCACAGCCTTAAGATAGACACAGAAAACATGTGCCAAAAAGTACAATCATTCATTTAGAGCAAAGGAAAATCTCGATGCAGGTTACAAACATCGGATATTTGCACTTGTGTTTTCCCAGGCTGCATTGTTGGTGTTATTCATGTCATGTCTAAACTTAAGTCTCAACTCGTTAATGTTCAGGCAGGTTTGTAAAAATTGGTGGTGTTAAAAGCTACTGTGTTTATAAAGACCTCTGCAAAAACATAAACCAATATAAATGGAACTTTTATTTATATTTTCTGTTTTTCTTCTAATGTATATCAGCTGATTATCTCTCTTAAACAGATTGCTTATTCAAAAGGAAGGCTGAGTATTGCTGTACTATTTCACTCTGAAGTAAGAACCAGTTTCCTGATTCTTTTTAATCTGTCTGTAAACTGTGAAGTCTGCCATCAAGTAGCTACATATTAGTTGTGGGTGTTATAACCTGTCAATCATGGATGATTATTTAAATTAGTAGGTTTCTTAGACAGTGATTTTCTCCCAGATATCAAGTTATTTCCTTCTAAAAAAGGATACAGTAACTTCAGACACCTATATGAAAAAGCCACATGAAGCTCACGGAACTTATAGATTTGATCCTGTGTATTATTTTGTGACATTCTTAAATGCCACATGAAGTCTTCTTTATATGGGTGATTTTCACCTTTAGTGATTAAAACTTCAGGACTACAGTTACAGATTTCTAGTAGAGGAAAATGAAAAATACATAAAGCACTCTAATCAATTCTCTTCAACATGTGGAATATAATCCTCTGTTAAGGGCATAAAATATTCCCTACTGGGTGAAGCCCTTAGTCCACCTAGCCCAGCTGGGAGAGCTTCCATGACTTGCTATGATCCGCAGTCTTCTCCAACATTCACATTTCATGGATTAGGGATATTAGTACAGACATCTCTGCCTGATCCCTTCCTTCAGTATATTTTCATGGACTTGTTATCCATGGATTTGTCTAATCCCTTTTTGAACAGGCTGATGCTGTCTGTCTCCACAACCTCCTGAGACAGTCAGTTCCAGAACTTCACTTCCACAGTGGAAAAAGAAAGTACTTTTCTCTTGTATGTTTTGAACAGATTTCCTTCTAGTTCCAATAAGTTTCAGAACCAAGAGGAGTTTGATATTAAAATGCTCCTTTGGTCTGTCCAAAGCCCAGATCTCAGAGAGCACAGGACGACACACTTCTCTCTTTTCCCGCGGTTCTCCAGCACGCGACCGTGCCTGCGAAATTCACCATCCTGTGCTAGCGAGCATACAGGCTCTTCCAGTCTTTTCAGCACTACCACATCACAGCTTACTGAATCCACAGATCTTCCCTTTCAGTTAGTTGCTCCACTTCATTTACCTTCAGCCGTAGGGCAAAAAGTCTCCCTGTTGCATAGTCTACCCTAACTCCTTGCATGGACATCAATGGCAGCGGGGCAGCCTGAACACGCGGCAGAGACCCACCAAGCCATGCGTGGTGTAGATCAGAGGTTGGCACTTTGCCCTCGCTCAGATGCCAGCTGGGAGAATGGGACTCCTTAGCGGGGAAGAGCCACAAAAGCAAAGGAAAACACAGTTTCTGGAAACAGACAGTTCCCAGGAAAAGCTGATGCCACGACATACTGTGTCAATAAGCTTAATTTAACCATTAAAATTAATCTAAGAACGACCACTGCAAATGTAGGAAGTAAAGACTTTTCTTTAAGAACACTGTTTAGATTAAATACTCCTCTCTTGTGGTGTCTCAACACATGGCAAGTCCCATTAACTAGTGCACATAAATGTCTACAATGGTGTAAGGTATGCAATGGACTAAGAGAAAAAAATAGTAGGATTTGTTTAACTTGTTTTTGCAAACTAATTCCTTAAACCTGTTTCAACCTTTTCTTTGAAGTGGAATTTAGATAGATGCCACTTGGAGGCACTCTTATACTATTCTCACTTTAAGTTTCTAATAAGCATTTCATGCAAGGAAACAGTAATTTTTTTATTTCTTTTTTTTTTACTCCTAATAATCATCTAGAAATGGGTAATTAACAATGGTTTGGGTAGTTAAACTTTGACATTACTTGTATTTATTACCCTGTAATTTTGTCCGAGGTAAACAGTCCCCTATACTTTCAATAAAACTCACTTAATTCCCTTATGCAACAGATGATAAAACGTTGTCTGTGATGCAATACTGTTTCAAAGAAGTGGTTAGAAAGGATTGCAAACTCCAAACTTACACAAATTATTCTCTTTAAAACTGTGTGGGGTTTTATCACTTCAGATTTGAAATTAAACACCCAGTTTATAATTATATTCTATATATGTTAAATTATATATAATTATCTTTGAGAAGCAAAGTATTTCTGTTTTATAGGCACATATAATCTCTCCATTTTGATTGCATGTTAGATATGGAACTTTGGAATACATTTCATTGTATTTGGAGCACTGTATTTCTTACACAGATGCAAAACTCAAATAATTATTCTCAGTCTAAGCAGAGATGACATTTTGCAAAGCATTTGTGCACCATAACAGTACTTCTAAATTTTAAATGCAATGTGTTTGTTAAAAAAGAAAAAAAAAAATAGCCAGGTTAAAAGAAAGCTTGCCCATCACTTGCAAGGCTGTTGCACACCTGTGAAATCCTACAAAGGAAAAAAAAAAAGACTTGAACCACAGTGTTGTTCTTAGTGAAGGGTACATAAAGGGAACCGGTCCACAAACAGGGGAGAAGCAAAATCATGATTCAGAAAAATCACAGACTGAGTCTTTATCATTCCAACCCAGGGCTGTACCACCCATGCTCCCGTACCACCTCTCACCTCTACATTGGGTCAACTGACCAAGATTTGTAAGGGAATGATGCAGGATCCAGTTTCCTGCTCATCCTGCTGAGGATGTGCCATTAAGAACAGCACAGGACCTGCACTGAGGTGCTGCTGGTAAATCCCTTCCCAAACCACACAGAGAGGAGAGCTCACCCTCCTGCACCAGCATGGCCTTATGGCATAACAACATCAAGCCAACAGCAATATTACGAGCAAGTTCCTAGCAAGGTCTTCTCATTTCAAATGACCGTTTCGCACAACTAAATTGTGCTGTTCAAAATACTTTTGAACAACGCGTGTAATTCAGAGCAGTGTACCTCATGTTCATCTTTCCAAAGGAAACCTTGCATATGCTCTAGGTATATATTAGGAATTCCTCAGAGTGAGGGAGATTAGCACGAACTATACTTGAGCACAGTGTAAGTCTAAATACTGAGTGGTGAGAGATAATACCTGCCTAGGGAGCCATAAGGACAAAAGTGTACTTAAGGAGAATGATGGGTTTCAGCAATGTCATAAAGAAGGCAGCAAGTGGAAGCCACCTCCCTGGGAGGAAGGGAAGGAGCTGAAAGCCAGGGAAGTCATGTCTCATGAGAAGAGCAAAGGAACATGGACATTAACCCTTTGGAAATCTTCTGCCTCTGCTTGCACCCTTCTTTTTAGGGTCTATAAACTTTCCTTGGCAGCATCCACCGATCATGCTTTTCTGCCAGAGTTGTTTTCTTTCCCGACACGGGAGCAGCCCCACAGGCCAGAGCGGCAGTGCCAGACCCTGTGTCCCATTCTCCAAGAGCGAGAAAAAGCCAAAGCCTGCCCCTGCCCACCCCACCACCAGCGGCTCAGCACCCACCAGATGTTCTTTCCAAATAGTAAGTTACCCACAGGGGATTTTTCTTCAGAGACTGCCTAGCTTCTGCCTGAACATAAAGTCTCTTTACTGTGCCTTTTTATTTTCTCCTCTCTGCTAAAGACATCTAAGCTAAACATGTACAGCATATAGAAGTAATATTGACTGCGAAAAAGCAACGGAGACAGAGTACAAATTTTCCCAACATCCTGTGGCAGGAGTTTCAGAGTTTACCCCCACACTTTATAGCTTGTTTGTTTTGAACCTGCCACCTCCTACTCATCCCTCTCTTTATCTTCAACCACTTGAAATACCTTTTTTTTTTGCCCTTTTCCCTTTGCCTTGTTATTTATTTACTGTTTTCTCTTTTTCACTTTATCCCTACTCTTTTCTTCTTTTCTTCTCCCCTGCCTTTATTTTTCCCCTCCAATTTCTACAGCTCTCTCTCTCATGTGAGGCATGTATTATTGACATTAAAATATTCTCGCAAAATTAAGCAAGAATCGGAAACCCACATTCCCTGAGAGGCAGGATTTCTTATAGCTCTTATTGTCTTCAGATAAGGCTTCTGGCACTATTCATCATGCAGAGTTGTATTGAGTAAATAACTAAATACATTTTTTTTCGGTGAACTGAAGTAGCTGGTTNTTTAAAAAAAAAAAAAAAAAAAAAAAAAAAAAAAAAGACCTAACCAGAACATCACCTAAGCTAAGCTTTATTACATGAAAGTCGAATTTCCTGAGAACAAAGTAATGGAGGCAGAACAAAGGATCTGATGTTTGTAAGAATTAACAAACTACGTATACTTGATTATAAGATGTTATTCCACCACCTGCATCGGTTGACTTAAATATGGCTTTCTAAAGAGCCGTCCACTAAGGATGGTCTGCAGCCAAAATCTGAGCAGTATTGGGATCATGCAGCCATCAGACTCTGGCATTAAGGACTCACAAATATCCTTTCTTAGCCCTGCCATTATTTCGTGATAGAGCAGCAAGCCCCTCTATGACTTCAGCATAGAAGGACACACACCCTGCATGAAAGAGGTCAGCTCCAACTGGTCAACCTCTCTCCTCGATGATGTTATCAGAGCACAGAAAAGGCTTTTCTTCAAGGTAAAAGCTTCCTTTTAGCCAATACTTCATGCACCCTCAGGTCACCAAATGATTTATGCTTGTGATTTTACACCCAAACTGGTCCCTGATGCTAATTTGACAAGCCAACTGGTGAATCCTTAAAACACTTTCCTGTTAAAGTGACTAGACAGAGTTGAAACTGTGCATTAGGGCATCAATCACAGAAACCATCTGTTCTAACAAGGTTTTTTGTGCTTCCCAAATTCAAGCTTTCCGAATGAGATGCTGACTGTTTTATAAAATACTGACAAGAATCAGTATACAAGATATTACCTATTCAGCATCTCTTAGAGATGATAATTGACAGTAGTCAGTTAACAAGTAAAGATGTTTTGAATGATTAACATTAGGGAGGATGAGTTATAGAGTCTCTTCATTAATTCTGTATTAAATTAACCTTCCTAACACTTCCAGTTTGAGAATTGCTTTGCAAAACATTGCATATGAGCCTTAAGTGCAAGTCGTCGTTTCCCATGGCTAGTCACAACTGCCATAAAATAAATCTGGGATCTGGATGAGCTTTGTTGTCTTTCTTCAAGACAATATCTTAAGGTAATTTTCTTTTTGGTCATGAATGACTCACTCTATCATCATCATCTCTTCATTTATCACACTAATCTTTCAAAATTAAACAAGAGTGATTCAGAGCATGAGGAAAACCTTTTTCCCCATGAGGGCAGTCAAGCAGGGGAACAGCTTGCCCAGATATGTCACATTATCTCCAGCCTCAGAGATTTGCAGGACCCAAGTGGATCAAGTCCTGAGCAAGCGGGTCAGACCTCAGAGCTCACTCTGCCAGGGCAGGAGGTCTGACCAGAAACCTCCTGGGGCCCCTTGCCACCTAAATTACTCTGCGATCCTTGGATCCCGAAATAGTCCACTTACGCCCAATATTCCACGCTTAGAATTTATAGACACTGGGCTGACCCTGCCTTGTCTCAGATACTACAATGCTCCCCAATCCTCCACAAGGTTAAGGCAGAGTCATTATATTGTTTCTAGTCCCACCAAACTAACTACAGCCCCAATCTCTGCTCTGTCCCCTTCAGCAGAGCTGACCGTCACCTACCAACCAGACTTTTCTAGAGAGATAAAATATTGCTTTCTTAACAATTCTTTCTTCCAGACATTCTACAAATTTTTTGATTGGTAGCAGTGTCACATGGAGAAATACAAATATTTTAGATACAATTATTTCCAAAATATTTGGAAATAGCTACGTGGCATTGCCATCCTGGACCTCTTACAGCAAACAGTAACGAGTATCTTTTCAGATATCTGCAAGTGGTTGGGGAGATACTTTCTTATTCTGAGGAAAAAATTTACATGGAGAGAACCAGATAATACTGACAATTCAAAAAGGAAAGAACATTGTAACAACTGTTAATCTACAATAAAATTAGTCTTCAGTCTATTTTGAAAGTAGCAGGCACCAACTTTCTTCACCTAATGTTTCCTATAGATCTTTATCAAGAATTTTAATACATATATATCCTTTTCAATACACCCCTTTTATCCTTCATGATACCAGAATGCTTTACAAACAATATAGTGTTCACCTGTTGGTATGCAGCTGCAGAAGGCACTATTCCTTCCCAACACGCTGCACAAAAAAATACATGAGGGCCAAAGCAATTCTAAGAGAAAACAACTTTAGGGAAGAAAAGTCCACACAGAGTGGGAAGAACCTCTCCAGTAAGGTCTTCCTTCTATGTGTTGATATACAAAATGAGGGAGAGTGAACATGACATTACAATTTATTTTTCTAAATTAAAGAAAAGTCTGACACATGTATATATTACATTACAGCACAGCGCTCCTTTCTATCAGCAGCCTGTGAAGCTCACGATGCCCTAGGTGTTCTCAGAAGGGCTGCTGAACAGACTGCGGTGATAGAACAGACCTTCGCTCCGCGAAATCCTGCTGACAGCTAGGAGCTGAATGCTGCAGTTTCTTGTACCCTTAAGATAACACAATTGCTTGGATGCAGAAACATCTTACGCAGTTTATGAGGTAGTGATCAATCTCTGATTGACAATTCTAATTAGCAGCTCTCTTATGTGCAACATTACGGCATTTTATAGCAACTTTCTGCTGCCTATTAAATCTCCGCAGCCATCTTATATGAAACAGAGTACTTTATAGATCATTTGACACCCAACACTGTCAATTATGTTTGTTTATACTGAAAGGCTTTATTGGTATTGCAACATGCTGCTTTTGATGTAAAAATTCATATCTATAATACCCAGTGATATCTCCCAAGCCCTGAGCATTTCTTCTGTGAAGAGCTACTGGCATTTGAGGCTGGCACAAGAGAACTACTATGCCCTGTTATTCCGGTTTCCAGAACACAGTGTATTTCAGGTATAAGGTTTTGTACATTTAGAGATGAATTTTTTCCCCCCTCCAACGGAGGTGATTCATAATGGAATACAGTAATCACAAGAAAAATGACATCTGTTTAAAAATATGGTTCTCTGTTACAGTCACGATGACATATCACATTTTGCTTGGTTGAAAACACGCTAGAAAATGGTGTTCATTTGAGATGTGTTATGAAATGTCTAAACAGATTTTTCATGGAATAACATCTTTCCCCAAATCCCACCACAAACTAGACAATAATTACACAGCAGGGTCATACCTTAGCATCCCCATTAGAATTTGTAACTAGTAGACCGAGGTCCATCAGAAATATGGGAAATAGGCTTGTCTTTTAGTCATCGTGTTTCTCACCTGTATTGAATATGAGTTTATTTCAGGGTTTGTTTTTTTTTTTTCCTCCCTGATATTTCTTTTGGAAAACTAGGCTTTCCATCATACAGAAGGTGATAAATTACTGAGAAAAAACAGTATCTTTTCTTGTCATGTGTGTGGATTGTACCAGAGATCTGTTTTCCCCGGTGTTCTTGGAGGAAAAGACAGTGTATAAAATAAAGTTTTCCTCCCTCCTCCCCAGAAATCCCAGAACAGCAATTTGAGCTTAAATGTTACCTTAAGCGTACTTTAAATTAACCACCGAACACTTCCAAAACTAAATTTAAAGATGAGCGATCAGCAAAAATTTTGTAACAACACCAAAGAAGAAAAAAATGATTGTAAAGTACAGATAAGGAGGTCGATGATATATGCACTTGAAATACTAGATATCAGCAGACAGAATGCAAAGCACAGCAGGGCAGTTACAACTCAGTGTGATTCATCTTTTAAATGATAAGGCTTTTCTAATTTTATGAAGTATTTGTCATATCAAATGCTTCCTGGTTCCATGAAAAATTTCTTTGATTTCCATCCCCTAGGATTTTGATGTACAGTATAGCGTTGCCTTCATATAAGGATTAATACTGGAATTATGAATAAACCGCTCAATATTTAGGACTATTGATGGTGGTAAATGGCACCCTGAAAGTTGAATTCCCTCACATCACAGTAACTTCACAGCATTGTACAAGATTAGAAGCTGTAGAGGGAGGACACCCTCTGTTTTATTCAGAAGGGAGAAGGCCTGAAGATGCGTTGATTTCAAACTTTTTAAAAAATGTTATAAATTTTCCCTGTAACTCAAGAAAATATTTTTTTCCTTGGGAAATTAGTCAGGAGCCAAAATATGTGCATATATCTAATAAACAGGCACACATACATATAAAAAAAAAAAGTTATTGGAGAGGAAAGATTGTATTGCACTGCATTAATAAAAGCAAAGACAAAAATTCAAATAGGACCTTCAGCACAACCGGTCTCTCCTAGTCATATTGACTGCGCAGGAGCTAAACCATCCCAGGCACCCTTTGGCTTTCCCTGCCTTCCTGCCAGGTCACCCTCCTCCTGCGCCCTGGGGCACCTCCCGCTTTCTGGCTCAGGGATTTTTCCTTCAGCTGCCAGCCCAGATCACTATTTGTGCTGCCAGGTGCTCTGCATCTCCTCTGCTAATGAGGCATTTCTTCTGCTCTGCTGAAAAACTTTGTCTTCTGCTATTTTGGCAGGCTTCATTCCCTCCCAGCTCTTCCTTTACACCCTGGTCCCCCTCCTCTCCTGCCAAAAAGTACCTTCCCTGAACCACTCTTTCTCCAATTCACTTCCATAATGCTGTGGGGTCAATATAGGGCAATTCCTGTGCGAGCCACCTAAATAACCCCGGTGCCCAAACATCAGAGCGGACCTCTTTCTGCTACACACTCAGGGATGGTCTGAATTTGCTTTAAATTGAGTCTTTTCATCACATGAAACAATTTGTGTTAAACATTTTCACACAACCTATTAAAGAATGAGAGACCTTCTTCAAATTTAAACAGGACCCTCTCTCCTATGCATTTGAAAAAACTAGTCAAATTTGCTTAGCGTCTTAAATAGAAATAATATGAAGTGGCAAAGAACGTTAATACAAAATACCATTTGTACTTGGAGAGAGAGAGAGAGGAATCAGCATCGCCCACCCTGAAATCATTGTCAAATTTGCCATCACTAACAGTGCCATAGACAAGGATAAATCTTCCCTCTCATCCGCGTTCAAGTGAGGTTTGGATCTCTGCTGTATGTTCTGCACTTCTGCTATTCTCCGCTGATTTTTGGTAGAGACACATAAAATATGCAACACAGACCTGTGGTGCAAACTGGAGGATGTAAGTTTACTCCTGCTTTGATGAAGGGAAAATACATTTCTCTCATCTATTCCCCTTGGACTGCATAGGCAGGAAAAGGGAGTTCCATGGTATGCCTTTGGAAAGCAGAGTGCTGTCAGCCCACATAACTCAATCCAGTAACAATGTAAAACCCTTAAAAAAAACCAAAAAAGTTACAGTTCTAATAGTTGGCTGGAATTGTGTGACTTCCCTATGTAGCAGAAATACTTCTACAATTTTTAAGGTGTTGAGCTTTTGGAGTTAAAGTTGATATTTTAACTGTATAATAGATCTCACTTAAGAATCAAATTTAATAAAAATCTATTAGAAAGCCTTAGGTGTATTTTAAACAACATCCATTGGTTTTCATCCAGGATCTTGAGGTCTGTACCCAAAATGGAAGTTAAATAATGTAGCATGTAAGCAACACTCGGGCTGAGGATATTTTCTTATATATATTTTCTATGCATATACACACACATACACACCATGAATCAACATTTGTGGTATATCCTAACATTTTTCAACTTTTACTCTTTGTTTTCTATTTTGTTTGAGAGGCTACCCAAAATAAAAACATTTACATATAATGAACAGTTAAATATAAAACATTAATATTGCATTTAACATTGATTATATCTCAGAAACCTTATGCCACTTTATAAAAGCTAAGGCTACTAAATTTTAATTTAAAGCCTTAATTTATATTGAATTTTAGAACTAGTCTTATTTAAAATATACTGTCAGTATAGTAGATTGTCATTTAAAATTAGCTATAAGACATACAGACAAAGCACCTTCTGATAAGCGTGTCCCCTATAGCAGGTCGATCTACTGACATGTGCTCAAAAATTGGCTTACCCTTGAGAAGGAAATTATTTCAAAATGGTCTTTTATTTTTTGTTATCATTGTAGAGATGGCAAATAGGTTAAAAAAAAATAATTTGCCCAAGATTATCTAGACAATTATCTAGGAATTCAGAGGTAAAGATGGGGACTGAATATGCATCTTCCAGCTCTTCTAACACTGATGCCTTCCCAACAGATCATGTTATCTCCTACACCATACCACTTAAAAATAATACCCAGAAGATAAATAGTAGACAGGTCAGACAGCAGCCCTGCCTGCTACTTTCCCTAGTTAGAAATGCAAACGAGAATTGACCTGTACCGCTTCTCCTGATCTCAAACCAGTTATCAGAGTGCATCTCCTCCAGAAGCCAGGCCAAGGGAACTCAAGTCAATGACCGTGGATAAAAGCTTTTCCGATAAACTCTCAATTCATTAAATCAAATGGAGGCTTTAAATTGATGAAGATTATAATAAATTATTTCTTAATCCTGCTGTATCAATCTGTCATACATGGTACTACAATGCAACGAGCGGTAACACTAAAAGCTTTATGAAAGTCATCTCATCTTTGTTCAGAGCTCAGTGGTGGCTGGGGGTGGGAGAGGAGTTACAGTGGAGGATGTAGAGGAGTGATGGGTCAACGACATCTGAGCAAGTGAGAAGGAGGACTTCACATTGGTACTGGGCTGTGAAAAGTGACACTCACAAACCGACGTCAGCATTTGCAACGGCTTGCATACCTTTAGCGTTTGCCACAAGCTTCTCCCATGCCCTTCCCCACTCCCTGGCCAGTGCTCGTAAAGGGCAGCCCGATGGCAATATCTAAATACGCAGCAGGTAGACAGGATGCAGAAAGACACCATACGTGGCCACAGCTCTGCCTTACACTCAGGGTTGGCATCACACCACACCAAACCTAAAACTCTAAAACTGGCTAATCCAGTCAGTCCAGAAGGAATACAACAAAGCCAAGTGAAAAACATCAGACTCACGTTACGGTACGGAGGTAGACAGTGCCATAGATAGGACCAACCTACTCTGGTTGCTTTGAGGAGCATAAGGAATGCGGTGTCTCCTTCAAAGTTAGAGAATATTTACAGTTGTTAGCTATCCCTATACTATTATTAACAAGAATGTGAAGCACAGGGTCCCGTTAGTCTGCTTCTGACATGCTAGTTATTTTGAACTCTGCTAGCTTATGCTTATCTTACTAATTTCGGAAATTGCGACACCATTAGTTAGCTCTTTCTTGAGCATGCCAACAGATATTTTTTAAACAATGAAAAACCCAAGTAGCAGCAGGTTTTGAAGCTCTTGGTATTAGTAGAAAGAGGAAGCAGTAACTCTAAGGAACTTTTACTTATTTATTTTTAAACAAAACCAACCTAATCAAAGAAAATTACCTTGAAAACATTCAGGTATGGTCTGTATTCACTGACTAGCTCAGAAACTGGGTATTCTATTACTATTATACATTTCTGCCTGATGTATTTCTCACTGGTACTTCTGGATTCAGGAGCTTACCTCAACATCGACTAGTAAAACGCAGTGTTGTTTTTTATCCATTAAACTGGATCCTCATTATCTGAGACTGTTTCTTTACTTCACTGCCACAAAGGAAAGAGTGCTGATGCCTCCGAGGAAGCTCCTGAAGTGGGACAGCATGAGGGGCAACATGGATGGCCCTGTCCAAGTGTCTCAGGCTGTGCAACCTTCCCCTTGCTGCCTTTGGTTGGAAATGCTAACGTGTGTCATCAGGATGGTGGCAGCTCAGGGCCGTTACACCCTATTGTCTTTCAGTAATTCATGTGAGCTTCTCAATGATTTGTATTCAGCTAACCACATGTGGTTTTTCATTAGGACAATGACATCATTACAAATTCCCATTCTTTTCGGGCTGAACGTTTGGTGCTTAAAAAGACCAAATGAGTTTTCCCATGATTCTACAGTTCCTGGGGAGTTTGGTCCAATGAGTACCCAAAAGATCTTTATTTTATAGTCTATGCTTCACAGGTCAACCAAGCTCTCTATCTACCGAGCATATCTGCTCTGAGCTGCAACATCTGAGAGATCTAAAAACAAAAACGAACCAAGAAGTGTTTGACTGTGTTGCATTTCACTGCAGACGTTTTCTGTGCAGCACAGCACACTCACAAAAGGCAAATCTGATGGGAATACTGCATGAAAGGGCGTTGTCATAAGTTTTTGAGTCCAGTAGTGAAGACTCAAGACTTCAGATAAAATTCTGAAGTTTTGAAGTTCTCCTTGTAATAACATTTTATACTTACACAGACACACAAGCAACTCAAAACATTTTATATTTCTTATAGAAATAAATCTTGCAACACCCCTGTGAGATAGAACTGTAGTACAGTCATTTTACAGATGAGGAAACTTAAGCACAGAGCAAAGCACATGACTATCAAATCGACATTTACTTTCAATATCTAAAATAGACTCTCAGGCACCTAAATGATGGCTGAGGTATTCACATTCAGAAATAAACTTCTTACTCCAATTCAAAAACAGGAGTTGTCAAGTATAAAATACATAAAATACTAAAAATAACCTAGTCAACATCTTTGGTTGATTGAAAGACTTTTAAATAGACAACATCTACCTGGTAAATTTTCAAACAGCAACCCTAGGGGCAAAGAAGAGGTCTAAATATTAAGAGCAGTTCGTTTTGCCACTGGACCTAGTATTACTATAAAGAGAAGCAATTATTTTTGGCATAAAAGTGCATGGTTGGGATGTTTACTTGTACCTGGGTAAATGAAAAAAAAAAATCAATTCACAAATAGAAGCACAGTAGGACAGTTAGCAACTACTATTGCCAAAAGTTTCTCCATCTCAATAGTAGAAAAAATATGTCTCTCCTAGCTAGACACAGTTTTGGTCATTTTCTGTAGCAGGACATTCTTCAAGAAGTTTTTCTATGTGAGGCAGCTTTATGTTTTCCCTAAACTGTGAATCCAGGGCATGCATTTCATTTTGATTTTTTGTGCCTTCAGAGTTTGGTCACACCACCTTCACCCACCTGCCACTTCCCAAACCGCCTTTTTTTTCCCCTCCACATGAGATGGCCCAGACGGTACAGAAATCATTCAAATCACTTTACATCTTCAGCACCCGCTCTTCTGCACAGGCGTTGGATCTGCTATTGCTTGCACTGCTTCTATCCTCTGCAATAAATTTTAATCAGATACTTTGTACCCAGTTGTACTCTTGTCTGAAACCATCCAAAGTGCTGTTGTTGCTAAGGAAACCACTTCCCCGTTATCCTCGCACTCGGCTCCGCTGCGTCCTTCCCTCCATCTCCCCTCCCTTTCCATCTCCCCATTTTTCCTTGGCTCCAAGGGGCAACGCTGGCATCACATTATAAGCACTGGGCCATTTACCCTCCCTCTCTCTTGGAGTACAAACTCACTTGAAACACATAAGAAGTCACCGCAACCAGAATTTGTGGTATTTAAAGTATGACCGTCCTTGCACAGGTCCATTATGTTTAATTAGTCCCTATGGAGCAAGAGACAAGCCAATCCCAATGGACTGTGAGAGTGAGGAGTTGTAACCCACCATGAAAAAAGGCAAAAATTCAGCTCTATGCTCTTCTTGCAGGAGCTGAAAGAAAAAAATATACAGAAGAGAGCAGATACGGGCTGGATATGCGAGTGAGGGTGGTGAGACACAGGAACAAATTGCCCAGGGAAGTTGTGGCTGCCCCATCCCTGGAGGTGTTCAAAGCCAGGGTGGATGGGGCTTGGAGCAACCTGGGCTGGGGGGAGGTGTCCCTGCCCATGGCAGGGGGGTTGGAACGAGATGGTCTTTAAGGTCCCTTCCAACCTAAACCATTCTATGATTCTATAATAAAGTTCCAGACTCCTTCGCTCTCCTCTACAGGGCATTCCCCTCCATGCCAGCCCCACTGCAGGAAGAGTTGTTTACCTCTTTCAGAGAAACAAAGTCCCCTGAGCCATTTGACTGCAGAATTGATTTCTGACCCTTTGCTTCCTTCCAGTCTCCTAATGTTTAAATTATGCAGCCGACAAGCAGACCACAAGAGCAGCTCGCGTTTAGGGTTACGTTCTGGAAGCTGCGAGCAGTGCATGCAGAGCACAGCTCCATCACCGCAAGCACATGAAAGAAAAAGAAAAAAGAAAAAAAGCGCGGTGAATTCAGCTTTCTCAGTGTCCCTCCTGTATGTCCAGACCCAGAAGGCAAAAAGTAAGCCAAGCTGTTAACTGAAAAAGGCACAGGGGGAGCACAGTAAGGAAAGAAAGTCAACAAAATTAGAGTGCTTTCTTCAATAGGAGTTGATAAAACAGCATTTGAATAAAACATCAAGTTTTATTTTGTAGATTTTTTTTAGGGAGAAGGGAGTCCATTCAACATACACAACTGCCTAAGGAAAAGGCTCCTTTAACTATCTATTGTGCTTGTCAGTAATGGTAGTTTTGACACACTTCAGCTTTTTCTACACTTGTTATTCTCCCCCCCTCCCCTTGCTTTTGCTTTTTAACACATTCACCTTTGTGTAGTGGGATGTAGAAGAGACAAAAGGCAATATTCAGAACGAAAGAGCAAGTAACCTCTAATATTATAGAGGCTTCTCTGTGCTTTTGCTTTTTCAAACTAAGCCTCATTGCCATTAGTATCGAGTGTAAGGATCCTGCTGGGTCTGTTGCGGTTGTCCTATTGACTTTCTCTGGATGAATAAGTTCCTGTCAAGAGCACCACTAAATATCCACTTTAGAAAAGCACTTTTAGCCATAAAGAGCACATTTTCCCTTCCTTCCTAGAATCAGAGCCAGCGCTGCAAAGCAAAATGAAAATGCAGTCTTTAGAGACAGATATAATTATAAGTAAATACTTCATAGGCATTAATTAGCAACATTTTTTCACCTGTGTTTTGTATAGGGAGTCAAACATCCCTCGGCAGAATTTGCTGGTGCTCCTATACTTGCTACTACCACTTTACAAGTAATAATTACACCAAACACTTGTACGGCACCAGGCTTCAGATGCTTGAATAATATGAATCTAAATTCTTTAGTTGTAGATGTTTCTAGACAAAAGAAGTTAAGATACCGATTCAGAAACAACTGCATGGCAGCTTCTTAGTGTTTCTTTCTGGTCAGAAACAGAAGCAGCGATAGACCCACCACAAAAAATGTCCACAAAATTCCAGAATGCTTATTTGGGACTTCAGTTAATTATCTGAAACTAATCATTTAGAGGAATGAAGCAATGGCTCATCTGCATTCAGCATCTGTGCCATGAGATGAAGGTTAAAGAAAAAACCCTACAGAAACAGGACAGCAGAAGAGAAAAAATAAAGGTCACTTTATTGGTCTTCAGACTTGTAGAACAGCAGAGCAAATGCTCACTGAGGAACATAAGCCATGGGTCTGCATTTGCCAGCAAAGAGAACAGCCAATTTCTTTGGGCTGTTTATCACCAAAGGCTGTGCAGTTTTTAATCGAAGGCTAGTGCTCTCACTGACATAATATGTTACTGATATTGTACAGTAAAAAGCCTTAAAGAAATTCTTAAATTATTTTTCATGCAATAAATTTAAGAATTCTTGATTCACTTGTCAGAGTTCAGCCCTTTCCTTTAGGCAGAAAACATAAAAGATGCTGCCTGTTCGCTTGCTTTGCTGGGACGATGCATTACACTGAATGCAGAAGAAAAATCCCACAGAGACACTCATGAATATATTGCTAAATATTTACAAAAGTTTTATTCTGGTGAATATTATCATCAATAAACCTACATGTTGTAGGAAGTTCAGAGGCAAGTGGAAGAAAAATGTCGATGTATTCATCTGAAAATTAATTAAAATAAATGTTAGAAAGACTTGAATTGTTTTGCAGAGGTCTTGAAGTGCACGCCACCAGTGTGTCCTTATAGCAGCTATAGGAAGTGCTGGCTGTGAAGGCAAACTAGTGGAAACACAACACAGCCATTTATGGCTGCAACTCAACATCATGACCGTCTTCTGGCATACATGGACTCAAAGGGGTCCTTAACATCAAGTGGCAGAACCTGTATTTTCATTCCTAAAGGTCTTCAGATTTGCTTAAGCTGGAGCTTGTGAATGCCTAGTTCATCTGGTCCCTTCGCTGGGCAAAGGGGAACATCCTTATAACTGTCTTAAGATTTCCACCAGAGCTGTAAAGTTCGCTGTTTGAACATATGAATATGCAGTTAGGAGTCAGCAGCTGTCAGAAAATCATGCAGCTATTCACTGGAACAAACAAGAGAGGAGAAATGTCTTAATATCAGAGCTGTCTTGACATTTCCCAGCATAACCAGATCTGGCTGTGGTCTGCAAGAAATCAATTCACAGAGAAGCCACAAATATCAGCTAATGCCTTGATTCATAAACTTTTATCCGTGCTGGTATGAAAGTCCTACTAAAGTAAATAGGACTATAGTCTCATATAGCCAGGTTGCAGGACCAGAGCGGGTAAGAAGTCAAGCAGCCTGTTTGAAAGCTCCATAGGGGCGAGGGCAGGAATGTCATATGGAAAACAGCCCTAAACTTTTTTCCTTCATACAGATTCACGTTGTCCTCATTTTACCTACCCTGGGCAGTCTGAACTAATGAGATTGTTTAGTGCCTTAATTTTGGTAAGGAGTACATAAATATCGATTGTTACTGGAAAGATTCCAAAAACCTTTTAAACTGACATTTTTGTTTTGCACTAATTAATTATTATTCACATATTTGGAAAGAAGAGTTCCTGGGTCTGCTTACTTGACAAACGTTTTTTACTGAGTATTGTGAATAAGCAGCTTTTAGAGGACTAGGTAAACCATTGGAAGATTTTTGTTTTAAGAACTACAGTTCACTCTGTTAGTTCTGTTGTTTTTGAGAAGAAGGAAGAAAGGTTAGTGTACAGCACAAATAATTTTCAACTAATGACCTAAAACTTCAGGGTGAAGTCTTCTATGGATTTATTATTAATCTCTACTTCAACTGACTTACGGTTTATTTCTGGGGAATTGTTTTTGAAGAAAATGAGGTGTGCTTTTTTTTTTATTTTTTGAAAAAATAAGGTTATTTTTAGTTATTTTCTCAAATTTTCATTGATGGGTGTCTTGATTATGGTTTTGCTGAACGCATGGTATGCTTCGGATGAAGCGGGGGACTTTGGGGCTATTCAGTTGGTGAAGGGATGTTAACACTAATTGGGGCTACGCTGGGAATTATTCTTACTGGTATTATTACAATGGAGATAGAAATAACCAAGAGGATGAGCACTTATTTAGTGGACAGATACATTAAATATAACTGTGTGTGCAATAATTAATATTTCATAAACCTGTGAAAGTAAATTGGCAGTAAAGAGCCAGAATTGAAGCTCAGATTTCCAAGTGTCTGCTCCAAAGCTAAGCAAGGTCAGGGACAGGATTAATTTCTTCCACAGAGGTTACAGTCTCAGTGGTTGTTTAAAAATTATATGACCATTAAAAAAAAAAACAGACTGGTGCACGAGAAGAAGTGGAAGAGTATTGTTTATCCCCCTGACTGATAAAAATCAAGACTCATTGGAACTTTGTCCAAGGTTATTGGATGAGGTATGGGGTACAGCATTGCCAGGTACAAAGATCTGTTTAAGTGATGGCCCCACGACCCAGCGATGAGGCACACAAGTACCTAGGTTACCCGTTATACACGTGTCATCGCTTGATTAAAAATGCAGTACCAAGTGAGCTCACAAAGTCCTGGCCAACAATGAGGGTAACATCAAATCTAGGGGAGGTTCCCTCAGGAAAGCGTCGTCTTTGGTATCTGAGTCCTTCTCTAAAGCATGGCATAGGGCAGTTCAGCTTTAGCTCTAAGCTTTTTTTTTAATCATTATTTTCAAAAAGTTATCAGCAGTCATACAAGCATAGACTGCAGAACCTTACAGCATGAAGTTAAACACATAACATCTAATCACAAAGGTAGATTTTCTATATACTAATCAAAAATAATACACTTTAAGAGATAAAGCCTATTGAAAATACACTTTGTCAGGAAGAGGTCTGATTTTCTATTGGGTGCCCTTTACTTGTAGCCCTGTTTACTAATGAGCAGCGGTGGCTGAGAGCAAGAGCAAAGCTCCATTTTACAGACCAAGCTGAATCCCACAACCCTTGCAAAAGCAGGAGCCTGTCCAAAAGGAAGGGACTGACAGTGATAAAGCAAAACTGCTGCTCTGCCAGGAGCGACTCGGCAGAGGAAAAGGCAAAGTCTCCCCTTCTGCTGGGAAGCTAGGCCTAAGCAGCAGTGCGCACAGAGCTCCAGCTCTTCTAAAATCGCTTCTTATGCTACAGACTCATGAACATGTAAAAGTAATTCCCATTTTGGTGAAAAGCATTAATAGCTGCCTTACATACATAGTAAAGGAAAACTTTTTTTTTTTTTTTTAATATGCAGAGAAGTTAAGCCACCTATATTCTGAAATTATCCTTTACACATTTTTAGAAACGCAGGCTTGTGTGACCATGAGCGACCATGTGGTTGGCTCCACTGGCCTGGATGTCTCCATGCTGCTCCTTGCAGCGTGGAAGGAACTGGCTTGAACAAACCCCCCACCACCCTGTAGGCAGACTTTGCAGCTGATTAGTCAGCCACGCACTTAAGTCTATTAATATATAGCTCTATTGCCATGGCAGCAGGTTAAAGTTAGAAGTAACTAGATTTGAATAATTTAAATATGCTAAAAATACCAACTTCTAGGCTTAAGTGGTTCTATTTGTCACTACACCTTGTCATCCATAACGACAATTGCCACCTATGTTAGAAAGTCTCCTTAGAAAACAGCCACTGCACATGCACGTAGCTTGCCTATGTATTCATACTCCAAAATCTGTGTAACACAGTTCCACTTGCAGACACTGAACCCAATAGTTTTGTTTCTCAAACATAATGAATACACACAATTTGATTTCTATCACAAATCAATAATCCGATATTGGAAAAAGGTTGAATAGATTTAGTTTGATTCAGCATGGCTCAGTCGTGTCAGCTTCCAGACAAATCTGAGTACAATTTGATGTTTCTCTTTTCCTACATGCTTACATCTACACGAAGAACAAAAAAGAGAAAATTTAGATTTTTAAAAAGTGACTTTGCATTGTAAATATATGTTAAAAACCTACAAAAGACACAGAGAATACCAAACAATGTTGTCTTATCATCTCAAAATATTGACCATGCTTTAAAAAAAAAAAAAAAAACACACAAAAATTAACACTGGGTTTCAGAAAGGTGGTAGAAAAGGTAGTTCCCCTACATCAGTTTGCCAAAGAGAAAACCTGATGTAAGCTAGTATTTTTCCTGTTCCTAAGAACTCCTGACTGTGTGTTCCAGAGCCTCCACATTAATCCAGTGCCAATCCCAATCAATATAAACCACTCACCTAAGTAAAATCATTCAGGTGCATTAGTGTTTCCAAGACTGCCTGTTTGACAGCAATGGGAAAGAGACATGGCTCACAGTTAGCAAAAAAAAATCAAAAAGAATGTCTATTTCTATCTGTATGTAGCAAAGACATAGTATACAAGAGCTTCTTGGCTTGTCGTATTCATTTCTTAATTAAAAAACTAACAGGCAACATTAAACCTCTCCCCATCTCATCTTTCAACATGCGAATTATAGATACAAGCCTACCAGTAGCAGCCTGCTGAAAGATGTGGCTGTATGCCATGCAGGTGCAAGAAAAAAGATCATTTTAGCATCAAGTGATTACAACTACAAATTTACCTATCAGTAACCCAGTTGGGAAGCTGGTTTAATGGACACCGGATTGAGGATTTTGAAAGAGAATCAAAGAGAAAGGAATGTATTGCATAACACAGAAGAATATATGGTTAGCTCTATAATTTAATATACTTTGGGAACGGACAATCTTTTTCACTTTCTAGGGGATGAAAACCTGCTTTTTTTCCTTATTTCTGTGCCAAATTCTCTGTAGAGAAATAATTTTCATTTGCAATTTACAAGTGATTCCCCCTCCCCATTCATCTGGTCCAACTCTCTTCTCTATTACTCAGACCACAAAGCTATGGATAGACATAACTGCATTTATTTCAACTGTAAGAACCAGTTTGACTCTTGCACAGTGATTTTCTCCCCGTACACCAGTAGAATTGACTAGGTGCTACTTGGGCCACATTGGCTCTCAGTACACGCATATGAAGGTGGCCTTGCGCAAGGTGGGGAAAGCTTTTGTGCACATAAATACGCGGGGAAATTGTTTTCGTCTGCCGCACCTTCTCTTCCATGAGACCCCAAAGATGGTAATAGCCTGATATAGTCCCCACTTCTGGCTCCATGGTCACTCCTAAGATGACAAACAACAGCCATGCAGCCTGTGACACGCTGCCTCGAAGGAAGCTCTCCTCCTCCCTACATCAGTGCGAGTGGGGAAGCAAATGTTTTGTTAATTTTGTTTTTCTGGAGGGACAGAAAGGAAGGAGGCAGCATTATGGATTTGACAGAGCAGAGACACCCTCGGCCAAGGGTCGGTATGGATGCAGATGTGTCTACGCATCTCTCCCAGATCCCCAGGGGCAGAGCAATCCTATTTTGGTGAGGCGACAGAGAGGACAGAATGGCCCGTGATGAAATGACTGCTTTGCCTCTGCCCGGCTGCCCGTGGCGCAGTCGTGGGTGGGAGGCAGCCGAACCCTGTTCCTGGCAGGCCAGAGACCCTCCTTGGGCATGACAAAAGCAGGGCAGCTCATTCCCAGAGGTGGAACAGAGAGTACTGAAATTTCCTAAAATGATGTAGGTGCACACAACGGGCATGGGAGGCTAACTGGCAAATAGGGCTGCAGCAAGGAGCTTCTGGGAGGGATTTTCAAGAGAAAGAGCCAGCTAAGCTTACAGAACAAGCTGATACTGATAGCTGTGTGAAATGCAGATACAGGGAGCCAGAAATGTTTTAAATTTGAGCTGTTGTTGTGACTGTGGATTTCCGGCACCGCTTCATTTGCTGCCCCCACTAGATTGCCACTCTACATTTCTGTTAGATTGTGCTGTGCTGGGAGATCCTTCTCCTGGGATCATTAGGCATCTCTCAATTTAGTTTTCCAGTAAAAATCTGAAAGTTGCGATTTAGTGGCACAGCTGTAGTTATTGAAATAGTTCTGGCTCCGCTGGCTGAGGGCTCCGAGGTGGGGAAGGAAGGGGAGAGGAACAGCTGCAGTGTGGAGCAGCTGATAGGGGATGGACATAGGAAAGGCATGGGAAGGACAAGGAGGCTTCACATCAGCAGAAGTGTCCAGGAGAAGGGGAGGTGATGCACATCAGCAGAAACCTTATTTCATTGTGTTCCTATTTCATACTTTAATGAATTAAGAAATCTTGTTGAGACCAGGGCCAAGACTGACAGTTCACCTCCCTATTCCATCCTGCTGTTCGACCTATTCACGGTCCTCCCCACCCCTGCTGGGTATTACCTGTGTGCCAACAGCTTGAGTACCTTATCAAAAAGAAGCAAAACCAAGACATCTACTCGCTGCACGGAGCAATTATACAGCATTGCACCCCAGTGAAAAGGATGTCATGCTTGCTGAACCCACAGGACAGCTTTTCATACTTCATATATGCCGACCCATGTGTCAGTTGTGTTCCTTATGTGGCCAGTTTATACATCTAAAGTGATGTTTCTTTGCTTATATCAATGGAGAGGTATGACCAAACTGTAGATGAACTTGCCCATCAAAACGCATCTTGAAGGACACCATTAGTAATGTCAGTACTCTCAGCTTCCACACTTTGGCCTGGCACCGCTTGGTCTTTTGGCTTTATCTGTTCACAGAAGCAAGAAAATTAAGAAATGAGAATAAGAATTGTTGGCTGAAAATCTGAAGGCAGAAGATGTAAACATTGACAGAAGAGTTATGGTCATAATTCCTAATTAACAGAAAAAGGAAAATGTGCATTAAAAAGAAATTTCAGGAAATTCGGAGGAATAGTCAAGATAGTCCCTGAGGTTAAAACAAAACAAAATGACTCTAAAAGCACAGGACAGCTGGTGTCAAAGGACAGCCTATTAAGGGCACAACATCAAATAATCCCGATGCAGTGAAAATGGAAGAAATAAAGAGACTCAGGACCTCTTTAACAATCCAGATAATCAAAAGCAAATTGTATTTAAAGTGGAATTGTGCTGAAAGTGGAAACATAATTAAGGACAAGTGTAAAAGAATAGCACAAGTATGTAGACTAGAATTGAAAATGCAGAGGCAGAAAGCAAGTTATAACCAGCTATTAATGTAAGTGAAAAAAAGAAAAAGGTTCTAGAAATGCATCATCTATAATAGAACATAGAGAACCATCAAGTTCTCTTATTTAATCAAACAAATAATGGCAAATGCAGAAAAGCTCAAGTATCCAAAGCCTGCCTTTCTTCAGTTTTCGCTAAGGGTAATTATAGCCAGATACTTGAACAATTAATTTTAACTGGGAGATAAAAGCGTAGGACAGGAATATGAAAAGGACAGGTTGAAGAATATTTAAGTTAGACACAGTCAAGTTTTAGGGACAAATGAAAAGCACTTTCGAGTACTCAAGGAATTAACTTGAGCCATCTGAGAAGCATTAGCAATTATCTTTGAGAACTCAGAGGACAGGGAAATCCTGGGGGACCGGAGAAGGGCAAAGAGAGCGTCAACTCTTAAAAGAGAAGACAGAAGGAAGGTCCAAAGATTTAAAGATCAGTCAACCTTGCTTTTATACTTGGAAGTGTATTAGAACAGTGCTTAAAACGATGAGACAAAAACGTGAACGTAGACTGTGTGAATGTCTTGAAAACAAATTAACCCGGTCACCAAACAGAGGTATTCCTGACACTGATAAGCACATGGAAAGTTGCAGACATGCTCCAGTAAGGTTTTTGATAGCTAGATTAGCTCTCATAAGTTTTACAAATAAACTCAGGAAATATGGCCTAAATGAAGTTGTTAGGAAGTATATAGACACTTGGTTTAAAAAATAGCACTTAAAGCTATTACCTTAGATCATCCAGTAAAAAGGGAAGACTATTCCAGAGACTATCCAGAGGAGGCCTTTCCTGAACTGTTCTGTCTTGTGTTTTCAGTTGGGGCGGTGGAATTGACTGCACTTCTTCACAGGTCTGAGACATAATGTGTTCTTTAGCAAGAGGTGCATGTTTTCACAAATACAGCTGTTTGCGTGGTCCCAAAGTAGTAAACAAATAATAGAGAGGCATTTTGCTAGAGGACTGGGAACAGCTATTTTAAGCTGGAGACGTTTCTGTAAAGGTTGTCTTGCATAAAATGCAGTATGTAGTTACCCTGCTCAGCAAGCCTAAGGTTACTCCTGCTTCTGAACGAAATCTGGTAGTAGAGCCAAGCGTTCAAGTGACAGTGCTGAAGGCAGGTATAAGGAGATGAGGATTTATCAGCTGAGATAAGGGGCTTTGGCTTCCTCATTAGTTACAGTCACTCTGGTTGAGCAACTGCATAGCTTTCTCTTCCAGACTGAGGGGAACAAAGCTAGCCACAAATTGCTGGGAATGCAGCATTTACCACCAGCTCCAATTCACTTCCAATCTAAACACTAGCAATGGAGTTGTATTTATACCTCATTCAGGGGGAAAAAAAAAAAATAAATTAATAGTCGTAAAGAAACAGCAATTCTGCAGCAGTTCGATCCAAATCCTATTTCAGACTTTGGGAATGAAAGACGCTTACAGTCCCCACCATAACTGAACAAGCAGTGCAAGACTACCCATACGGGAATACCTTTTCTTAAGAATCAGCCAACCATAAGGACAAGGTGGCCCAGCTGAGAAGCAGGCCATGTTATCTAGGTGATATGCTCATCTAGTACAGCAATATTGCTCTTGGTACTGAAAGCATATCTTGCTCAAGACCACGGAAACCAGAAAATATTTTATCCTTTTTGTTAGATTTTCTTCACCATTTCCTGCAGAAACAGATAAGGAACGTGCTGTTCCTCATGAAATCAAGGTGCCTCTTCAAAATCTTAAACAAGTTTGAAAGAAATTTACAAGTAGTAACGGAAGACCAACTAGTAACAGAAAAAAGTACAGCAGAGAAGCTCTACAACTGTCTTTCCTTGGGAAAAAAAAACCTATGGGATTGGCCCTTTTGTAAAAAGAAATAAAAAACACTGATGAACCTTGAATGGCCCAGCATTAGATATGATCTACAGAAAGTTTCCCCCGTGCCTCAAGTATTAAAAACAGACCGTACACCCCTTCCCCCTTCCAAGGGGCTCACAGATATTTTTATGCATAATATGGCTTGACCCAGAAGAATATTAATTCAAGGAATACATGCCCTGACAGCAGAACTTAAGATAAAACTAAGCATGATACAGTAAATTTAAATTGTTGATATGATAGTTGCATATTAATCAAAACAAAAAGTTGCCGAGGTCTTGCATATTGAGCTAAATTAGCTCCACATAGAGGGACATGAAGAACAGTGTGAAAGGAGTTCTTCCTCACTTGTGCTCATCCACATGCTTTGGCTCTAAGCCTGAGGACCAGGAGCGAAACAACAGCACAAACAACCAAAAAGAGAAGAATGGATAAGATTAAGGCTGTTACTTTTCCACCTGCAGACTTCTCAGCAAGCCAATGGGGGTGTGACCACACGATCTTTGGAAAGAAAACAGCAAAGCAGATATCGGGCTTGCGCTGCTTTACTTCTCAAAATATTTTCTGCAAGTTCTTTTCTTCATGTGACATTAAGGTTAGTCTTCCAAAGTTTGGCTGAATGATGAGGATATTTAGCATGAATGCTCTTTTTTTAAAAAGACTGGTGGGTTGAGAGGTGAAACCGTAACAAGCTGTATTTTCTAGGAACTCATTGGACCTCTGACTCCACAGCAAACCAATTAAGTTAGTTCCCTAAAATGCTCTATTTTTATGTCATCAGCATTACTCCCTGCACCAATGATTTGGTCACTACAGGATCTTTCAACCCTAATGAGACCAGACTTCTAATGCAAAACATGAGTAGAGTTCTCCCCCACTTCACAAATATTGCAACTCTTTAATACAAAGCAGCAAGACAGGTCACCGTCCTTTTTTGTCCAAGTAATAAAGTGTTTCAAAGCCATGTCCCCCAGGCATTGTATACACAGACACACATGCACAGATCCAACTGTGCACTGAGACTTGAAACTACAATACAGCATTAAAAGGTATATTTTTCCTTCAAAGTCCATTTATAATTCCCCACCAACATTTATGGGAGCTGTGCAAACCCATCGAGAAAGAGATGAATATACTTGCCTCCCGAACATAACCTTGAATTACAAACCAAGAAGAAGTACAGAGGTCTAACACCTAAAAGAAAACCTTGAAAATCTATACTTCTAATGGAGATACATCTGTTTCTCTCACTCCAGAAGTGCTACAAGTACAGCGTGTTACGCTCACCTCCGCTGCCGTCATTATGCAGATATACTCTCCACAGTAGAAGCTAAGAAGTGTTAATGATATTTAAAATCCATTTCCAAATCAGCTTTTTCTGCATCTCCCTCCCATCTGTATCTGTTTACTTTGCTGAATATCTGTCTGCAGTACTCTGGTAATTTTCCTGTAATAAAAGTCACATAGACATTTATTCAAGGACCAGAGATCTTCAGGAGGTTTCCAATCTACTTTGGTATTTGTCATTTCCAAAGTTTTTTCTTGTTTTTCTTTATAAACAATAGTCACAATGAAACATACTATGGAAAACAGGAAAATAAAAATCATCTAACAGCTACTTATTTCCCCCCATCCACCTGCCCAGAAGGTGGACAGGAGTTCTCACTAGTAGCTTTTCATAGACTCGAAGCTGTTCTTAAAAGCACTTTGCAGTGGCCTTTCTCACCTCCAAAGCTACAGATCTCTCATCAAGGCCAGGTTCTGATCCTCCTCAAAAACAGTTTTAAGGTCCAGTGATGTCAAAAACCTGCTGAAGCACAAGCATGGGCACTCAATGGGATCAATAATTCGTCCTTCACAGGTAAGGAAGAAACACATTGAAGTTACTTTACACAGAAGGAGCGTGTGATTACATTGCAGTTCATATGTGTGAGAGAAATTAATTTATCAAAATCAGCTCCCATTTGTCTTTAAGGGTGTCCTGACACTGTTTCCTCCTGCACAATTTCATTGCATTGATTGAAACAAGCAAAGATTGAATCAAACACAAAATTAATTTTAATTTGTCCTACTTAAGTAAAAATTATTTCCTGGACTAGTTCTAGCGAAACCCGGTTCTTTTCCACACGTGTTACTTACCCACTGACTGATCTGTTCACGTTGGTTTGTCTCTGAACCTGATATCTTCACTTGTAAGGGGAGACTAATAATCTCCAACTTGAGTACTGCCTGATCAATTTGCCTTAAAAACAGCTGTATATGCATAACTGCATAAAAATTTCCGAAATGTTAAAAGCAACCTGGTGCCAATCTCTTACTGCCCATCAGTGAAGTTTCCCCACTGTACCACCGGGAGTCCCTAATGTGGACTACTAACTAACCTGTAAGAAATTCCTAGAACACAGTAGCTCCTTTATTTTCAACTCCTCACAGTCATTTACAGATAACTTCTGAAACTGACCCATTGCACAGAGCACATTCACTTTTACAGATAGAAGACCATTTGAAACACACCAGGTGGTGATGGCGCTCACGCGGTAACCAGAGAGACTTGTGTCAGTCAAATGACCCCAGGGAGCTCTTTGTTGTACAGCTGTCATGAGGAGGGGTGGTACCGGTTGCTGCCCTTTTGAAATACAGATTCTTTAGGTCCATCTGAGATGTCTGGACAGGGGCTGCCCAGAAATCCTTCACCACTTCTCCACCATACACAAATCAACCCCTCAGCACACGCTCACTGCCACTGAGGAGTGCCCAACCTACTGCTTGCCTGCTTTAAAATTGATTTTTACATCTTGGCAAATTTAAAAGCCCCAAGAGTACAGGATGTATTGCATATTTACACCAGACCACAGATGCATTGGACACAGTGCACATGACCCACCACACATCTGAGCACATCCTTCTGTTCAGAAACTCAAGAGAAAGAAATGCAACAACTTCGCCTTGCTGCAAATCAATCCCAAGTACACTCCTGTCAGCAGCACTGACCTGCCTGAATTCCTGCAGCCCCTACTAGTCCGATGAGCCTGCCTTGCTCTTGCCACCAATGGACACAGCAGCTGGTCACCATAGTTTTAGATTTCATCCTAAATTAGCCCACTGTACTCAGTTGCTAAAGGAAGAAGTGTTATCACAGGTAACTAGGCACAGCAAGTTGAATACAGACGGGTGTTCTTTTCCAGTGGAAAANCCCTTCCAAAAAAAAAAAAAAAAAAAAAAAAAAAAAAGCCGTGCCTGGAGTTTCAAGCTTTCTCATCAGAATTCAACACAATACCAACACCTCTAGGTAGAACAAACACCGCACAGGAAAGTGAATCTTGGTGAAGAAATGAGTGAAGCAAGGTGTCTTAAACACTGTACTGAATTCACTCTCCCTTTTCCTTAAGTGTACTTGCCTTTCCCCACTGCCCCCCACTCACTCAAGAGGAGCTCCTGCCCTATGGCTCTTCTGGAGCAGGCGAAGCCATGCCTGCGTACGGCAGTGCGTGTCAGGGCACACAAGTCTCGTGTTGTATTCGCTGGCTCGCAGCATCACAGCAAATGACTTTTTTAGGGCATGGGGGCAAAGGGTGAAGGGTGCCGGAGCCTCAGGGAATCATTCACAATTATTGCAAAGGAGAAACAAAGAGTTTACTGAAACAAGTCCTGGTAGCTACAGCAAATGGCAAACTAGCCTGTTTGCAACTCTGCTTGGGTTGATGAACCAGAAAAGTCTGTACATAATGTCAGGAGAGAGCAGGACTTGGCTTTCTAGCCAGCTCTCTTTGGCAATGTAGCTGTTCAACTTTTTGATTATTCCTGGTGGTTTAAGGATGAACTTTGTTCTAAACTGTTAATCCATGGCTATGGGCTAAGCAGGTGATCTTTCTGATGGAAAATCGATTATGTAGCAAAGTTTGGTGCAGAACTGAAATAGTATGGCTATTAAATGGCTCTTAAGCAAGGAAAAATGATTAGTCATTAAAAGTTCTAACTAAGTTCTGATTTGAAATAAATGGTCGATTTAAAAAAAAAATCAGCTTCATTGAAATATTGTTTCGACAAACCTCTTTGAGGGTTTGGGGTTTTTTAGAGGTTTAGAAACAAAAAGGGAAAATTAGAAATCAAAAGCTTTTTAAAACACATTTAAATCAAAGCACTGAAAATATAGCTTTACTACTTTTTTTTAAAGTTTGCTTCATAAGAATTATGAAACGACTATATTCAAACATGCAGGCTGTCAAATCTGCACTTTGTCAAAGATTCCATGGAGAAACCTCCACGCTACTGTTTTTAATCACTTTATTGGCTTTTACTGTATTTGAAGGGCTTTTTTTTTAAAAAAAAAAATAATTGAGCCCTACTCCCCAGAAGCATTCAAGGCCAATGCTCAGATGGGCACATTTCTGCTCTGACTTGTTATCTTAGATAATTCCACTTTTCCAGGCTGACTCGGACATCTTTTCTCTCTGTTACACCTCAAGTAGTTACCTTAACTAAACCTGGTATTGCTGCCTGTCAGGATTCCCTGACAACAGCCATTAGCACAGTTCAATGAAACACTGCACTGAGTATGTGGAGTTTCCCTCCTGACCAGAGGTGCACAAAAAAACTTAGTTTTCTATCAGGTGCAAAACTCACTCTACTTAGTGGCTGGACAAAAGAAGTTCAGTTTTCATCCATCTTGTGTCTTACCTGGCCACTTCCACCAGTGAAATGCAAAAAAAGGGCCATGTAAGACAAGAAACAGGCTGTACCTATGGCAAACTTGCTTTTCCCACATGTATCACTCAGCAGAGGCAGCTTCGCACGCTCAACATGGCTTAATTCATAAGGCACTCCAGCAGAGCTCGAAGGCAAAGTAGACTAATAGAGAAGGTGGTGAGAAGGTAAAAACAGGGGGAAGAAAAATTAAAAACAAATGTTGCTGAATATAACCTGGAAAAAAAAAAAGATTGAGAAAGGGCTTCTGTCAAATACTCATTTGATAAACATAAATCTAACAACTATCCCAACATGCAAACAATACATGGGGCAGTGGCAAATATTTGAATCTTAATGTTATTTTATAGAGATTTATATTGCCTGATGCAGAGGGAACAACAGTCAAGCTCATGATGAACAGATTTGGATGCTTTAGCCCAAAGACACTGTAAAATAAGAAAACAGTATGTACAAGCATATTCACACTCTGGAAGACAGGAGATGAACAACATGGTAAGGCGACTTCCTAACCGAAGAGCCAGAAGTTCACTGTGTTTCATTTACTGCAGGTAGCAGAGACCAGTAATGTCATCGAAAATACAACCTTACTTCTGATAGTGGTTTGACACACTGAAAATATTTAATATTTGTCACTAAATTATCTCAGTGGAAGCCAGCTAAACAACTGTAACTGTCAGTAACTTTTGAGAATTACTACATACCACAGAAATGTAAGTCTATTTTTCACAAGGGAACACAACGAAAGGGAAACTAAAGAAGTTCTGCAACCAATGAGAAGCTAAAAAAATAGCTTCCAAAACTCTCTTCATTATGAGGGACAGAGAAAGAAAAGAGTCAAGAGTGGGACACACCCACTGGTCATCGCAGGAAAGTGGGCAAAATAGGTTCATTTATGTACAGGCACTGAAGAATGAGCAACAGCATCCTTCAAAGGAGGCAAACAGAGCTTCCATTTTGTTTGAGGAGGTCCCATATGGCCAACAATTATAACAGGTTAAGTGGCTGCATCTAAGGACACTTCCCATATGAATAAATGTACTCCCAAAGTAGTGCAATATCTCACAGAAGACCAACAAGTTCAAGTGGTACTGAAATGCATCTCCCATGAACTGAGTGTAATGAACTTGGCTAATCATAGAATCATCTATGTTGGAAGGGACTTGTAAGATCATCGAGTCCAACCAACAACCTGACACAGCCAAAACCACCACTAAACCATGTCCTTAAGTGCCACATCTACCCATCTTTTAAATACCTCCAGGGATGGTGATTTCACCACTTCCCTGGGCAGCCTGTTCCAATGCTATATAACCCTTTCAGTGAAGAAATTTTCCTTTCAGGCAGTTGTAGAGAGTGATAAGGTCTCCCCTCAACCTCTTTTTCTCCAGATTAAACGACCCCAGTTCCCTCAGCTGCTCCTCATGAGACTTGTGCTCCAGACCCCTCACCAGCTTTGTTGCCGTTCTCTGGACACGCTCCAGCACCTCAATGTCTTTCTTGTAATGAAGGGCCCAGAACTGAACACAGCACTCGAGGTGGGGCCTCACCAGTGCAGAGTACAGAGGGACGATCACTTCCTCAGTCCTGCTGGCCACACTATTCCTGATACAGACCAGGATGCTGTTGGCCTTCTTGGCCACCTGGGCACACTGCTGGCTCATATTCAGCCGTCTCTCAAACAACCACCCCAGGTCCTTTTCTGCCTGGCAGCTTTCCAGCCACTCTCTATTGGTTCAATAAGTGTTTGAAATTGTGCTCACTGTTGTTATTGTTAAGCTTGGATGCAAGGAGAGCAATCAAACTGCTTTATCTGGGGGAATCTGGGGGCAAATGGAACAGAGGCGCTTAATGAATGCTGGTAAAACATCTTTCCCAAACCACTGTGAAAAACCACATTTATGCAAGAAGTCAGTCTGAGTTTTTTGCCTTGAAAAGGGAGTCTAGGAGTTAAAGTGCCATGAACTTTACTATTTGTGTTAGAAAAAACCCTAAACCAGTGCCTAGGTAAATGAGGAGAACATGTCCACCGCAACACAGCTTCCAGACTTGGTGCTTAGTGCTTTGGAGAAGCAGAGACCACACACCTTTTTACAGACAAATAGGACTGCCGAGAAGATTACTTGTTTCTACAGCTTCAGAGACACTCTGCCTAATAGCTGTCAGGGTAGGTGAAAATGCCTTCTGGGGATGAGAAATCGCTTCTGTGGAAGCGCTTTTCCTCCTCTTGCTGCCACCCCCGTGCAAGACACACGTGGCCCCCTGAATGCTGGCTTGGGGAAACACAACCTGAAGTGAACACTTTCCACATTCACTTTTTCACCTGAGCTGACTAAATTGTGACTAATGACTCTAATACAACGCTGCAGATCTTAAGCCATGAACAAAATGAGAAAACCCTCACTTCACTTGCCTTGCCAATATATTTCAGGATCCTGCATAATCAGTGCTATACCTGGCTGTTGCCCAGGAGCCCTCTCAGAAAGGCTATACATTTCAGAAATCTCCTCCGCAACCACCAGTTAAAATGGGAAGTTTCAAACTGAGAAATAGTCAGTGTGGTTTGTATGATTTTTTTTTTTAAAAAAAAAGCATATTTACCTCCTACCATTGAACAGACATCATCTTGGTGAAAATAGGCTCAAATTTTGGCCAATAGTGTTCTTAAGCTTGCAAAGGTCAAGGGGGAGAAACACTTAGTAAAAGGAGAACAGGCAAGAAGTCACTTTTACATTGTCCCTCACATACAGGGAAAAATTATTATATACCTTAATCATTAGCACACACATCTATATATTTATATTTCTTGCTCACAGATCTCAAAGCCACACTGGAGCAGGGAGAGCCACTCACATTTTCCAAAAGACAATAGATTCCCCTATATAGCTTGGAAGGAGAAATTTTCATACTGTGATCATATCGTTAGTACCACACAGTGAACATTATCCACTGCTCCTTTATTGAGTTAATACCTGCCAGATTTTGGTTTTGACTTTCCATTGAAGCCTCAATACTAAGCTGTCAAAGAACTGTTTATTCTTGCTACCACATGAGTTAAAGGGTCATTATCCACCACACGGTGCTGGGACAAAATAGTACTTAAAGAGACAGAAGAAATACGAATTTTCCACTCTAACATAAATATAATTTTTACCTAGCAATAAATAGAAATCTTTAAGTTAGTCTACTATTGCCTATGATCTGAAAATAATTTGAGACAAACATACACTGCAATTCAGTCACATATGGAGCTGGAGCACCTCCCATCAGAAGTTCATCAGTGGTGTTTCTGCAGGTCTTGCTTGGCCATATATGACATTAACACAGCTCTCCATGTGAAAAAAACTTTTAGCCTTTCATGCCATTTCACACATGTAGCTTGCCATGTCGTGTTACAGGTTGTGTATTCTCTCATTCGGAGGTTACGAGACGTAAACATTCCCTGTGGCTAAGTGCTTGTAATTAAATGCAGTGCCGAAGAAGCTAATTAAAAAATGTTTTGATGATAGCTGCATAATACATAATAGCCTTCATAGTGGAACAGCTGTGCAGAAAATACTAGATTTGTTAACATTTTTAGGAGTGTTACATTAATGTGTTTACATGACTGCAGGCACTAAGGATCAGGGGGGACAAGCGTCAGCTTGGATGGCTTTTGGGCTAATCACAGGGGCTGTGTGTCACCAAACCTGCCCCCAGGACCTGGGCACAAGGGAACACTGCTCGGCACCGCTGCCTTCTGTAAGTGCAGCTACCACTGCTGAGGCATCATTTTCAATGATGATACACCCTTCGGGTAAACTTCAGCTTGGACATCTTGGGTGCAAAAGAAAAGCAGATAACCAGGCAAAAATCTGCTTACCATCTCCTGGTAAGGAGCTTCCCTTTCATGCCAGGAATGGTTTGGGGCTACATGTGTACTCTTCTCCCCTTTGTTCTACCGGGAACCTCCATGCAAAAGTTTGGGATTTCTGGATTCCACTCCAGCATCAGGAACAAGGAGGCAGAGGATACAACATATATAATGACCATTTTCTTACTCAAAATAGCTCACATACCCCAGATTCAGCTATTTTCTTTTGTACCAAATCATCACCCCCCAACGGTTACTGGGACTCCACAGCTCACTGAAACCATGAGTGGTCTCATAATAAAAATCACTCTTTTCCATGCCCCAACAGCACAATCAGTTTTCACAAAACACAGAAGTCACAAACAGATCACTGTAAGGGACAGACTGCAAACAAATATTTCATATGCACATGGAAAAAAGGGGACAAAGCAAAATCAATAGCAATATGCTTACTAATATGTGTTTTAGCCACAGGCTGCAGCATAGAATGCAATATACGTAATGTAAACATTTTCAGTGTAACACAGCTCAATAAAATGATAGATATTCTAAAAATAGTGTCCCCAAAGAAACAGAAAACATAATATCTGCCCTAAAAAAAAAAAAAAAAACTTTTTGGAAAAAAGTAAGGTTTGTCGTACATTACAGTCCTGCAGATAGGCCAGGCACCCCAGAGCCACTCAGTAGAAGATGGTGATCAGTAGTGCTTGTATGGAGATGTAGCTCTGGAGGGGGCTGCATTCAGGGAGGCGTTCACCAGAAAGCTCAGTAACCTTCCATGGCCGTAAGTCACAGGGAGGAGAGGGCAGATCTGAACAGAGTCCGTTGGGCTCCAGCATTGCAGCAACGAGCTTTCAAAGTGGAATGTCTTCCTCACAGCGCAATATCTTCCAAGAGTAAACAAGTAAAAATTAACACTTTAAAAAGTGGAATTTCTATTTCCAAGAACTTTAGAAGGTCCTTGTTCCTCCTGCACTTCTCATCTCTCATCACTGTCCCCTTGGGACTAATTTCATACAACATTGCCAAGGTTTCATCTGTTTGCTGTATGGAAAGAAAATGCAAATCAATCCTCACTGTCTGCTTTGCAATCATCTGATTCTTAAAGCAACCACCAAGTGCATGTAGGGGAGAATCTGAATTTGACAGCCATATCCCACAATATTGCACATTAGTTAAAAAACATTTCATGGACTTCTCAAACAAAAATCTTCAAAACACTTAGCTGGACTTGTTGCGTCAGAGCAGACCAACTCCTTGTCAAGTATCTTCCTATCCAAAACTGACCTTCATTGTTTTTCCAGCCAATTGCAAGAGCCAGATATTGGGAGGACGGGAGAGGAAGCACAGATTTATATTTTTTTTTTTATTTTTTATACTGAGGAGCCTCAAAACATTGAATTATAGTCCAGTTAAATGCAGGTGCTAAGGGTTTGGTTTAATTGCTCCTTTTTTCATCTTGCCAGGTTATTTACTTTAATCCCATCACCATAGTGACTTCCACAATCTAATTATACCTTGCAGAACCAAGTAAAAAACTGAGAGAACATGGCCAAGGTTTCTTGAACACTGTCTTAAGTCATTAATAAAAATGGAAAATCTTTTAGGAAAACAATAGTTCTTCACCTAAAATATAGAAAGCTAATTCTTCATATGACTGTTTTGCAAGAATATATATCTTTGTGGCAGAAGATTTTTATTGCAAAAGAATATATTTTTGGATGGCGAAAGTTTCTTGAACCTTGAATGACTGAGTACCATTTTTCATTATGTTAATTTAAGCAGTAAAAGGGTTTCCTGACTGACACTAATTGATGGTCCCTCCTGGGGCTTAATTGACATGAGTTTGTCTCTATAAACCTGTACTGTTAATCAGCTCCTTACCCACTTTGAAAAATGTTTGCAGCTTAAGTGTCAGTGGGGGTTACAGACAGACAACACTGATTCTAAGTGAGGGTACTTTTGAGTACTCTAGTTGTGGTATTTCATTAAACTGATATTTTCCTAATCTCGCTCTGAAGTAGGAAGATAGTGCCTTGGATTAATTTACTGCTGGAATTACTTTTTGTTGTTGTTTTGTAAGCATTTCATTCAGATGTTAAGTGTTTATTTTTATCTATTGCAAATCAGCAGGCTTAGATAACTTGTTAAATACTGTTCTAAAACATATAGAATTAGCTAAAATACCAAGCCATCCTAGTCCTCAAGGAAAGAGGTGGGGTTTTCGATTGCTACACCCACAATCTTCCTGTAGTGATACCTCATTTAGGAAACAAAAGGAAAAATTTGTGTTCCATTACAATGATTGGACCAATATCCTTTGTCCCAGACAAAACCAGCACTGAATATTTTCTGAAGTTTTACTCTACACCAAAAAAAGGGCTAGTGAAAAAATTTTTTTGTTTAAATCTTCCTGGCATTATGAAAGTTAAGTTTCTTCCAACATCTTAGAGGCATTTCTTCAAAGAATGTTTGGTTTTGGACTCTGTAATCCTCTGACACCACCATCACCCTCATGCTTTTTACTGGCTTACCACTGTCTTGTGCCAGCATTTGTAGGAACAATATCCAACAGTAAAAAGCATGAAAGATATAAAATAACTTAAAAACATGCACTAATGTGTTCATATATTTGTGTCAACTGTTAAACTACACTGCTATGGAAGCACCCCAACAACTCTGCCCCTGGTTTAAGATCTTCATATTTTGATTTAGGAAGTCTTGTTAAAAAACATGTTTACTATCCAAATTGGGCTATAGCCGTAGTCCTTTCTCCTATACCAGCTACCAGTGCTATTTCCAGCTTCCTGGTTTTAACACATCTTTTATTTGTATCAATTTTCTCATTTCATAAGAAATCTTATATACTTACAATATACCCCTATTATTAATGGGTAATGGCTTACAGTTATTATAAGTATTCAAGATGGGCGATAAATCCGAAAGTCTGAATTCCTATTATGAATATAAGCAAAGAGCTGATTTCATAGCATTGTTTCTCAATAGAAAGCATGGTGTCAAGATACCACTTTGTATATGATTTACTTTGCTGATTGTAGTCTTTGTTCAGTAACAGTATCAGAAAAACGGTTAAAAACAATTTTAAAGAATAAAAAAGGTGATTTATGAAGCATAACTAATTATTTTACTGCTCATTGCAGATGGCAGGGATACTTGGCAGGAACAGGAACTGCTGAGCAATGGCATTGTAGGCGACTTATACAGAGGCAAAGAGCCCACTCTACATGTTAGATGGACTCTTTCTTTTCAGAGTTTAATTCTCAAAAGATGTTTGGTAAGATAAAACAAAACACCTATATATAACCTTAAATTCGAGTTATGCAGAACTAATCCACAAGATACTTTGGTGATGCCACTTTTCCTCTTGCCTTAAGGCCATGCTCCCAGCTCTTGGGCCTCAGGTACAGCACCACTCTCCCACAGCCCCAACAAAAGCAATCCTGCCCTACTGATCTACATTCACAGCTCTGATGTAAAGTCCATTTTACTAACCCATCATGCTGACTACACCACTCCTCTTCCCGCATCACTCCCTAGAAACCTCAAATAGGTTATCTACTTTGTCAGCCCTGAGCTCTGCTCTGTCATCCCTCCTGCCATATTAAGGGCTCAGCCTTTCACCATTCGCTCCACAACATTGGCTTCCATCACTCAGGTTTTTCAAACAAGCACCTTCATGCTATCTTTTACTCTTGGGAGGAACACTTTCGAAATACCTGTGAAGGAACTTCATTATTCCCCTTCAAAACTCTTCATTATTCATCTGCTGTGAAGTGCTACTTTGGAGCAGTAACTAGATTTTGGAGAGGGCTGTGCCCTGTGTTTGTACAACGCTTGCGATAAGGTCATAGAAGCCATAGGCAAGTTGGTAATAATGGTAATATTTTGTACGTTCAAAAAAAATGCTGAACTACCTCCAATTTTATAATAGCTACCTGAGCGGAAAACACACAGCAGTAAACATGGCTAAATTCATTTTTATAGACATGTATATAAATTATTGGGATAAACTCATCAAAAGCACAGCAGGTTAACTGGTATACTGAGTGAAAAAAAATCTGACGATATCCTAAAAACAGCAATACAAGCGTGGCCTTTAAATTGTTAAATTATTTGGACAGGGAAAACTATACCCATAAAGATAAGCATAGGATGAATACTGAATCATTTATTTCAGTTCAAGTTTTTGTTTCCTAAGAAGTCAAAGCTTGTGGGTTGCTTCAGATTTACTAGTCATAATGGGCTGACCCAATTTAAACAAGCGCATTGCAAGTCTCCAGAACCATTTTTCACATCATTCATTCAACAGCTTTTTTTTGATAGCTGTATTGCTTAGCTGGTCATATGTCAAGAGGTACCATATGTTGTCAGGATATTTTCTTAATGTTATACCAAGGAAAGAAAGATCAAAAAGATTTTAAGATGGGCTCATGAAAACTTTCAATCATAAACCGTTCCACAATACATAAATCATACAATTGTTCAGATACCAGCACTCAGTGCGTGATGGTGTACATCTGTTCAGCAAGCAGCTAACAAAGCCATTTCGTATTTCTGCTGCTCTGCTGTATTTGCCTGCTTGATACTCTGTCCAGTGTTGTTTCTCTCTCCTCTTGCATGAAATGCAAGATATAAAATACATCGATATGGTTTACTGTTATGTCAACTCAATTTTGTGAACGCTGAGCAACAAACCACTGAGAAATAATAATTACTGACTGTCCTTAAGTACAAGAACAGTGGTTATAAAGCAAATTCCAGACTAGACAGTGAGAGTCATGTGCTTACTCCAGCAAGTTATAGTCATATAATGAAAGATGTTACTGTAAGGTTCTCCTGGCAATAACACAAAAATCAAGCCCAAGTCATCCATGCTTCTTACTACAACACCTCAAGACATTTTACTATTAACGTAAACAAGAAATTTTCCCTCCAAAGCATTCTCTGGGATACTCTGCTCCTACTGCTATCTCCGAGATGCTGGATTCCGAGATAACACTAGCCAACGTGCACTCTATTTTACAGTAATTAAATGCATTGATAGGCCCCAGCAGAAGCATCTCTCGTATAGCTCCACAGATGGGTCCAGCCTCACAGAGTTGCTCCTCGGCTGCATTACCCAAGCTGAAAAAGACATAAAAAAAGAATTTCATCTAAAAATTTTGTAGCAAGCAGAAATGCCTGCAGCAACTGAGAACACGTTATAGCTGAAAACAAAGCTCTACAGTCAACCCTGACAAATTCTTCAAAATGCCTTTTTTTTTTTTTTTTTTTGAAGTAGATTACGTAAATTATTCATGGCTTTAGAGGAGTGGCTGTGTGGCATGTTTGCCAGAAATTAGCTCAGGAACTGAAGGAGGTTTTCTGAAGCCCCTTGGGAAACTCAGAGCTCGGGCATTTTCCCTTCTACCCTGATGCTGTTGAGTGTAAATGACTATACTGCAGTCACTGGGAACTGCTTCTTCCGCTTTCACATTTGTGATACCAGCTCCTGAAGCATCCTCGATCCTGGATCTCTTACCAGTCCCATAGCTACACACTGGCCTCAGATACTTTGTTCCTTAATATCAAAATACCTGAACACTCCAGAATTTATTTATTCCTACCTTAACAAGGCTCGGAAAAAGGAAGACACACACCTCTTCACAAAGTCCAAGCAAAAAACAAAGGCTTAGAAGGATAAAAATGGGAATTACAGGAAGTCTCCTTTAATGCACTTACTCCAATGTTAAGCACAAAAGACTTTTTCTGTTCTGAATCTAGCAGACAAACTTTAGACTCCTATTTAGTCTAAGAAGGCAAAAGCCTAGTTTTAATCCACGTCCATATCCCTAGGATTGTTTTCAGTCAAAAGTTTGGGGTTGGGGGTATCGCCCTCAGCCAGATTTGCTATTTGCTTTGGGATTCATTAACACATCTGTTCTAAACTTGGACTTGTTCAGAAAGGTATTTTTCCTTCAGAACTTCACCTATTTGGAAACATAAATGTTACTTTGGCAGTCCATTATCTTTTATATTTAAGCGGCTGGAAAACTGGAAACCCATTTAACCATAAAAGGCTCTCACACCTGTTAATACCATGCACAAACCTAAGTGCTGGATGTTTCCAGTCAGCCAGGGACATAGTATATATTTATACGCAAACGGTCATGCCTTAGAAACTTATAAACTTTAATCCCAGTCATATAATTAATAATTCTTGATTATTCACTTTGGGGAAAATGGCTGCTGCATAATTTCTTTGGCTGTTACAGAACCAAAGAATCTAATTGCTGTAAAAAACCTAACATGTGTAATAAAGTTCACAGTGATAAGATATTAAGAGTTTTGACAGAATGGTAGTGTTTGCTAATTTACATGCCATGAGCCACACTAGCAGGCTCTGGGGATCTTTTGATGCAAATAGCATTTGGGGAAGGCCAGAACGGGATTCCAGATGAAAATACACATACAGGTCATAATCCAGTAACTGTCTGTCATAAACACATCAAGAATACAATTAAAGAGGAACAAGAAATCCTTAAGCAAACTCTGGAGTGTTTTTAGGGTATTTTATACAAACCAAAAAAAACCCCGACTTCATGCATTTGTATATTCACATCATAGAGGTATCATGCAGTAGTACAGCCTTCAAGCATATACTCAAGCTATCCATTCTTAATACAGAATGGATTTCAGTGGGAAATTGAGCTCATTTTCAGACTCATGTTATCAAAACCAGAAAAATTAGATTTTAAGATTTTAAGCAAGCCCTTTCTCCATGTAGCTCTATCATTACATGTTCCCTTTATTAAACTTAGGAAAGTGTGCTTATTTCCATTGCCTAATAGCTAGTTACAGATCTATACTGCTTTTCTAGACATACTAGCTACTGCTAGGTGACTTAGTTTATCAACTGGCTGGTCTAATTAATTTGCTCTTTCTGCTCAGGTACTGTAGTTGTCACAACTCAGTAATTAGGCATATGCAGACGGACTTGTTCTAAGACGGCATCTTCTGCATCACAAGGAGTTGGTTTGACTATCAAAACTTTCTCAGGATGAACACTTAATTCTTATATCCAAGTTACCAGTCAAACATCCAGGCTCGGTTCACTGAGCATACTAGTGGCATGTAATTGTAGCCTTGTGGTGGCATTTCAAGCCTATCTTGACATAATCAATAAACTATTCTCCACAGAGAACAAGTAGAGTATTGGAAATAAACATCCGTGTCACCAAGTCAGGTCTGTGCTTTCTTTTCCGCTTGCTGTGCTGCATATGTTTTTACAAGCACTTATTGCCCCTGAAGCTATGCTAACAAGAGACAAATAAACCCTTACCAATCAGCTCATGTTACCAGCATGCTCAGAGAGAACTTTGTTCTGAAAAGGTGATGCATTTATTAGTCAGACACTGATTACAAAAAGTCAAGGGGTGGATTTCGCTAAGTAGTTTCACAGGTGCTCGCTCGGGTTGTCTCTATATCTCTTCTGCAAATTCCCCCTCATTGGATTATCTTGGAGTCAAACTAGATAATACTGCTCCTGATCACCTGTTTGACCCTTCAGAGGTAACACTTATCTTCTTGTGGATCTTTCTAGGAAGGTAATCTTTTGGGGGTGGCGATGATATTGAGTAAGAACTCTATCTGGTTTGCCCCTCATCCTCCCTCCGTGATTTTACCTGCATTTACACACAGGTAAGGGAATGTGCAATATTTCAATGGATATTGCATAGTTTCTGGTTGAAGAGAAATCCCTCAAATTTAAAAACCCACAGAGAAAAGAAATGGAGAACTAACATTAAGGGCTCCACACCAAACTCTCCATACACAATCACTGTGAAGTGTTGTGGGACAAAAGAGCATCCTTGCTAAACACTGCTTTCAAACTGTCTCACCACATTACTTTATTATATTGCAGCTTTTAAAATATAAGGAGTAACTCTTAACCCCATACATTTTTGCCCTTTTCTTACACTTTCACAAGTGACAGCTGCAATCAATTTTCTTTTCTGATAACATTAGGAGTTGTCCACATAAAATGCTGCCAAGGAAGACTCATACTTTATGGATTTCNAAAAAAAAAAAAAAAAAAAAAAAAAAAAGAGGGCTTCCTTAAGTCTAAGGGAAGGAAGAAATAGATAGAACTACTCCAAATGCACCAATAAAAGAAACAAAACAGATCGAGGACTTAAATTCTATCTGGGAGGTATTTCCAGCAAGAGTAGCTTATGAATCTTTCAAGTTCAGACCAACCACACAAAAACCAGGTGATATTTCTTTGTATCAGTGACCTAAGCTAGCCTAGAGCAGGTACAAGAGAAGAAAATGGAAAATGGCGGGGGGAGGGAGTGCAGTGACTCTTTCGGTGGACGCTCCGGCCAAGGTTAACCCCAGCTCCTCAAGAAGCCACATCCTGGTAAAAAGAGGTACAATCATTTTGCAAAGTGAACATGAATAAAGAGGCATTTTTTTGTTGCCAGCCAGTTGAAAAACCAAGACAGGAAGAATCACTTCTGGCAACCTGCAAGTTCACATGATGATATTTTGAAACTGGCGCTGAATAATATATATTTGGACACTCTGCAAAATTTACGTTACATCGGCACTCATTCCTGCCATTACGTTAACACACCACCCCTTTTTTGCACGCTTGCAAAACAGATTAACATCTTGGTTAAAGAGTCCTGGGTTTATGATTCCTCTGTCTAAAAAAGTGCCTGCACAGCCTTTTGAAACACAGGCTAAAAACAATACCTGAAAGAAACAGAGGAAAAAACCCACAAAACTACTTCACAGAACACACCAGGCTCACCATTGCCATGGGAGGAGACCTTGGGTGATCTGTTTAAGCCTAGAGTTGATTACTTCTCACACAAAAGGCGTTTGCACTGGAGAAAACTCCTTTGCTTTAATATCAAGTTGCTGTTGGGCATCTCTATGATACTGTGCTGTGTCTACAGTGCCTCCAATAAATATAATAAAAAAGTAGTAATGCACTGCCATGCTACACTATGACCTCAGAAACATAACAAGCGGGGGCAAAAGCACCAGCATCTTGGAAATGGAGAAAGCAAGAAGGGAGTGGTGGAAAAACTCCACTCTAAGCATGTCAAGGCAATGAAAGGAAGCTACAGAGAGGAAAAAAAAAAAAAAAATCAATGTGGATGTAAAAACTGCAAGGAGTTACTATTAAGGACATCTAGGCTGTATGAAGAAAGGTAAAATTTAGGTGGCTGTTTTTAGCACCCCTAAGGTGCTCTATATCTGGAAAGATATTGGAGAGCCAGAGGAGTTTAAATTAATCAATTGACATTCAGTCACAAGCAGCCATTGCAATGGTGCTACAAGAGGGAGACATACGACCTGGCTGCCTTAATCAAAGCTGGACAAGTTACTCGTCATGCTGGGGAAGATGACACGTACTCTTCCTGAGTCCACCCAGCTTGTTTTCCCACTTATTTAATGCTGTATTTGTGTGTGTATTTACAGAGTGAAATTTTCACAACGCTAAGCCACAAACATTGGAGGGAAAGAGTTTCTGTCTGTTCATAAACACCATGTCGTAACTAAATAGGTGTCAAGGTCGCAATTTGACTGAGTGTCAATAGCTGACACTGAATTGTGATAATAGAGGCAGAATTGCATAAAGGAAGTTCTCTTCACTCTTAAATTAGGTTATTTCCCCTTTGTCTTATTCAAGGTTTTCTTTTTATAAAAGGGAAAATAAAGCCTCAGAGTTCTGACTCCTCTGACAAGTGATGAGGAAAAATATGAACAGTGACTGAGGAAAAAGCGGCTTGTAACTCTGGCTCTGTCCCAAAAATCTGCAGGATCTGGAGCAGCCTCTGTTTCCCCTTGAGCATTTAGGGAGCCGACTCCCCTTGCTCATGTCCCAGACCAAGCAGCCATTCTGCTACTATAAATAAAGTACAAAACAAAACTTCAGACTCCAAGTTTGTAAATACAGTGTTTGGCAATGCAAGTTATCCCACATCATTATGTCTAAAACAAACAAAAAAAAATATCAAGAATAACATCCCAGGAATAGTGTGAAAAATAGTGGCACCTACCCTAAAAAGGCACCAAACCTCTCAGAATACCATCCTCTCTGGTATTTTTAACTTCACAATATATAACTTCCATACTTTTAACAGAGATTTTTTTTTTTAAAGCGATCAGACATTGATTCTGCCAATAACAGTAAAATACAGCTTTCTGAAAAATAAGGAGAGCTTATACTATTTCTGTCTTTTTTTCAGTGTGCCCCTGGAAAACATCACTTGGTAATTATGCTCGTGCTGTTTCACATTTTCTGTGTTGCTTAGCCTCCTTTGCCTGAGCCAGGTGTCTACATGAAGGGAACAGATCTTCAAAAGCAGTAAATACCTCATAGCTTCACTTTATGAAGCTACTAGCATCTCTGAAAATCTGGTCTCCTCAGTCTCATGGTTTAATGATGATTGCACGTAAAAAGAAACTAATGCAAATACAAACAATGTATGCAGTCAAAAGCTACTGACACCTGCAGAAGACCTGCTACTGTGACCAGGGCATCCTGGGGATTCTCCATTTCTTCTTCACCCCTGCCCCAGGTGGAGTGTCACAGCCTACAAGAACCAGGCAGAGAGCTGGGAAGAAATCCTGTGCCAAATGCTCTAAGATGCGTCAGGTCTTTCTAAGTGAGGGACCTTTAACTAAATGAATCAGCAAGAAAGAAAACTAGAAATATTCATTTCAGTTGGCAAGTTCTTGCCCATACATTAAGAAATAAATTTAGAACTATTTAAAGGATAAAAACACCTTTTTTTTTTATTTTAAGGATTAATCAGGAATTTCAAAGGGCTCTTGTAAAGGGTTTAAGCATTTGTCCACCACAGGGAAACCAATAATTAGCTTTTCTCAGCCAATCTGTACTTTTGAGCACTGGAAAATGATGAAGTATGTTCCATACACCTACGTCCACAGAGGAGGCAAAGTTTATCCTGATCACTATGAAGCAAGCCCAAGTTCAGCTAGCCAGGCTGCAAGTGGCTGTGGACTTCTGCTACTGTTCAGAAAAGGACAGGCATTCATTTGGGGGGACTTTACTGTAAGGTGTACAGATCAACTAAGCAGTCCTTAAACTTGTACTTGTAAAATTGTTTGTGGAACAATTCATTCATTCATTCGAACTGCCCTTATCACATTAATCTAGCTAAACCAAGTTTTAGAACACACAAGCAGCCATAAACTCTTTCTGTGCTAAATAAAAACACAACAGAATATGTAGGCGTACAATCTGAAAGCTTTCTTTTTTTTCTTTTAAAGTATCTTTAAAGGTAACATCAGGATCAGCGGGAGGCAACACGCAGCACCAGTGGAGCAGTATCCGCAGAGGTTTGCTTGGGCAAAAAGCACAAACTAAGCACTTTTCTCCAGAAAATTTTTGTTCATTGGAGTTTTTGATATAAACATACTTAGTTGATGCGGCTTCTTCTTTAAGTCTCACTTTCTTAGAAGCAGCTCTGGCAAAAAGTAGAGGATAAAGGCAGAGGAGAGCCAAGTAACCAAGGATCTACATACAGCTGGTGCCTGCGTGCAACAGCCCACTGAGTCCCAGCTGCACCCCCAGGAGCCAAGGACAGGGCGAAGGTGAACACAACCTTGACTGCAATGTCTTCAGGCAGCCACGTTTTGGAGGAGGTCCCGCCTTACAGCAAAGGCAAAAACCACCAGGGGAGCTGTATTGGCAGTTTTCCTAAGTTAAAATAAAATCTGTGCAGCTTTTCCAGGAGAGTCCCACTATCCCCCAACCCAGCCAGGTGCACATACCTGCCTCGCTGCTGGCCCCAGGCTTGCCCTCATCCCTCCTCCCAGCAATTTCCCCCCATGTGTGCTCCCTTGCTCTTAAATGCTCTTCCTTGCAGTTAGACATGTAATTCCTCCCACCCGTGCTACAGGGCAGCCTGGCTCACCCTCACCCTCTGAAGGCCCGTAACACGAATATATGCTATGCTGCAAAAAGACAGCATCTGTCTCAGGCTGCCACTACTTGCACCCTGACTGCAGACTGGAAAGATGAGATAGACCAGATGAAAGCCCTAAATATTTCCCATCGGCAGTATCAAGTAATGAACAGAGTCTTGGAACTCTTCTAAGAATAAAGCTCATGGGAAAAGAAACCAAATACTGGAAATTTCTTAACTGTGTTACATACGTTGTGTAAATCTATCTAGGTGAAGAAGATGAGCTTTCTAACTCGGACATTTACGGAGCGAGAGTAGGTATGCAGACACCAGTGTCTCATTAGCAGAGGAGACCTGGTTACCACAGAGCTGTAACTGGATTTGTCCCAGCAGCCACGTTGTCATGTCTGTCCAATGCACTGAGAATTCGCCCAGACCACACAGTCCCTGGCTGTTTGCAATGCAACATCTGAGTCTGTGCAGTTTTGACAACAGTGTCCACATAGGAGGGGAAAACAGTGCTGCAAGTGGTGTGTCAGAGAAACTTGGGCTCTGAATGGTAAAGGTCCTCAGGGCCGTCCTGGCTGCTGTCTGTCATGGCAGCATCTCATGGGGAAGTGGAGGAACAACCTGTCACCTCCATGCTCATCAGGGGCAATTTTGAAGTCAGCTGCAAGTCACCAATGCTATTTACGTCGTCAAATCCTAGGAAGAGTCCTGAGTGACGCTGGGATGTCCAGTGTGCTCTTGGAGATGAAACAGGAGTTTGCCTTCTGCCAGCTGTTGCCTGTGAGAACATCTTGCAGGTCATAGTCACGGGAAGTGAGGGTGGTGAGACACTGGCACAGGTTGCCCAGGGAAGCTGTGGCTGCCCCATCCCCAGCGGTGTTCAAGGCCAGGCTGGATGGGGCTTGGAGCAACCTGGGCTGGGGGGAGGTGTCCCTGCCCAGGGCAGAGGGGGTGGGAACAAGGTGATCTTTAAGGTCCTTTCCAAACCAAACCATTCTGTGATTCTATTAAGTCCCCTCTTGTGGCCGCTGCCTCTGTCGACAGAGAGCCTGAACCTCTGCAGAGGCACTGGGTATCTGATCGACCGATTTCTGGACACTTGGCTCTGCAGAACAGAACTACGTATATTAGGTTGGGCAAAGAGCCGAGGCAAGAGCAGAAAGAGAAAGAGTTTATGTGGCTTAGCTGAGTGTGAATACCAGAGAGGCTGAACCTAAATATCAATATAACCTATTTCCTTCCAAGAATGTATTTCTTGGCCACTGACTGACCAGTTAATGCTCTTTTTTATTCTCCTCCCTTCAGTAAAACTCCCAAGTTATTACAGGTGATATCCAGGGACACAATATTCACAGTTCCGCTGTAGTATGTTTTACTGCTCCCAATAAAATTTGCAGAAAGTTTACAGACTGACTTGAATTGTGCCCTTACAGGAAGCGGTTTGAACCCCTTGGTTCTGCATTTTCATCCCGCTAGACGAAGATTATTCTCAAAACTATCTGAACGATAAATGAACCCCTTACATCATTTCTCTTCCTTCTTCTTTTCATAATTTCTCTCTTATTTTTCTTTCTCTATGTCCCAAGCCTATCTTTCAAAGTTCAGCATATTCATATACCTCAGTATGGTCCTGTCTTGAATTGCTAATATCATATGCTATACGTGCTTTCCGTCTTGCTGGAGTGAATGCGGTAAAAGAACAGAATGCATTTTTCTGAGATGTCATGTAACATAAGATATGCAAATTGTCTCTGATTGGAAAGAAGAGATTATTTTTCCTGTCAAATACATATGCTTTATGTACACTGCTTGTTAGAACAATGTTCAACAAACATTCGATTTTTAAAGGCTAGAATATTCCGAAAATGAGTTTTGCATGTGAAATCTTCATCTATAAGAAGAAAAATAAAAGTACTACACAGCGTATTCTGTTATCAGGACTAAACACGGGTAACAAGAAGGGTCTGAGGGAAAGCGAGGAATGGAGACTGCCAAGTTTGTTGGTTTTGTTGTTTTTTTTTTTCTTGACCTGCGTGGTGGGGTGAGAGGGGAAGGAAAATATACGGCAGCGGTGCCAGCCCCAGTGCCAGCGCTAAGAGGAGGGAGGGACTGTTGTCGGCACGCAGTGGCTCTGTGCAAGCTCTGTGATATCCATAGGATTTAGCCAATCTGTTCCTGCAGATGTCAGTTTTATGCATGATTTACCTGGCTTGACGCGGCTCCCGCTCCCGCGCCAGCGCTGCCAACTTGCAGGTTGGAAAGCCGCGGTGCCCCGCAGCCGCCGCGCTGCCAGGGCTGTGCAGAGCATCTATTCAGCCCTCTGCTGCCCCAGTAAAGGGAGGATAAGGCCTCTGTGATTTTGGTCTGCTTTGTTTTAAGGTTTTCCCTCAGCTTTTCTATACAGCTCTGAATATTTGCAGCAGAGTTTTTGTCTTTTCTTTTTTTTTTTACTTTAAGTCCAGATGGGCTTCTACTAAAGATTACAAGTAAACAAAGGAAAACAGACACAAAAAAATGTTTTTTGAGCCAGACACTGGGACAGCACATACACTTGTCATCCCTCCGTGAAGTATTGGCTATTAAAGATGTAATATTTCCACTATATCTCAATTGCAGTATAACAAGACTGACTCTGAGTGAGTGTATGCAGCTGACCTTCTGTGAGCATTTTCAATATACTTCAAAATATCATATTATTTACCAGTTGTGGGAAAGTGTTCTTTAGTAAGCAGTACAAAGCAATCACAGTGGCTTTGGAGATTTTAAAGATTTCCTAAGGAGCCACTAGTGTTTGTAAGATGCCCTTGGGGCTTCTGTTTTGCACTGTGATTGTGTAGTGTTTTATTTCAGTCATAAAATGCATAGAAAGGGAAAAGGAAATAAGTAATCTTCTACAGCTGGAAACCAAATTACAGGACTCTCTTATAATAAGGAGAGATTTTCCCCAAAGTGACACAGTGGGACATTAAAGCTTTGAATTTGATCCTACCTAAATGAACAGGAAAAAATTCCATTGACTTTAGTGATGGAGGATCAAACTCCAAAGGAGCTATTTAAAATGTTATGTAGGTGATTTATGGGTGTGGTTTTATATATGTTCATTAAGNCCCCGCCCCCCTTTGGAAATACTGTAGAAATATCAAATTCCATGGTTACAGCTGTGTGGTGAAATGGCAAAACTATCTTTATGGACAGCACTTCTGTTGAGGTACTTACTCAGATGAGCTTTATATTAACATGGATTCACATGTATTTATAACATTCATGCAATCAGCAAATAAAATACTACACCTCAGTGCCGACAGCGTGTCGCCTCCTTCAGGATCCAAACATTATCAGGAATTTGAGTTCCAGTTTCCTATCTAATCTAACTTTTAGCAGTTCCAGAAAAGAAAGAACAAAAATTGTGAGAAAGCAGAGTTTCTGAGAAGGACTCTCTGGCATCTTAAATCCTTGAATTCGCTTTGGAGAAAAAACTGTATGCATTGGTAAATTTAATGCTACATGCATTATGTGACTCGCATTTAGGCAATTCGGCTTCTGTGGCCAATTTTACAGAAGTCGGTATTTCCAACTTTGCCACTCCACAGATACTATGTGGAACCCCTAGGACTGAACTCGAGAGCAAATAGGAATTTTACAATGATTATTTTAAGTATGAAAATTAGTATAGTTTAATGAAAGGCAAAAGTAGTTGTAATCCCCCAAACTTTACCTTTTTGGCCTGTGCTAAGCTGTGAAGTTGCTTGCAAGCCAGCTGCCTCTGGGTTATACTTAGAAGTATATTGGAAAGAAGGAATTGCAGCTCAGAAGGTCCAATATCTCAGTCTCATTCCAGTCAACCTGCTATCCTGAAAGGACTTGGATTTGGCTTGATGCTTCTCTAGCAGTAGGATAGTTAATGAATCACCAAAGTAGAATTCAGCTCCTTGGATTATTTTGGAAAGTCATAATTGTTTCATCTACCCACTGCTGTCCATCTTCCCATTCACTACAACAGACTTTAGAAAATGTTTAATAGAGTCAGAAAGTGATATGAAAGCAGTCATACATTTGGTTGCTAACTGTTGAAAGAAGAAATGAGCTAAAACTGAGCTAATGTCTTGCCTTGAGAGATTCTTATAGAATTAGATCATCCTTAAATAAAAGCTGTCAAGAATAGGTCTTCTAATTTTGTGATAGTCACTCAAGTGAGCAGAGTAGCTTTGCTTTTCCCACAGGAAGTACGTTTTGGTTGCGTATGTAGGGTATAATATTGCAATATGGGATAAACCAGGCAGCTTCGGGACAAAGACCGATGAAGTTAACTAACATCTGAGAAAAAAAAAAAAAAGCAGCTTTTAAAAGCAGTCTTTTGAACTTCCAAAGAGGATAATGATTTTGTAATTAACTTTCTTAACAAATTCCTTGCTAATACTCACATTCTTGTAAGCTCAGAAGTGCCGCTTTCACTCAGGCAAGCAAGTCCAGGTTTCCCAAACCTGAGCTGAGCCCTCCCAAACCCTGAGCATTTCCGTAAAACCCAATAAGATCCCTGGCAAAAGCAGCTCCAGTTGCTGTTTTTTTTGACTCCTGGCGACTGCTTTATCGCTCGCCTTCGCTTTCTGTTGTTGCCTTCACGCTGCTGCGTGCACATCGCTGCCAGTCTGGTGCTGGGCTCTCAGGCTGTTCTCTCTCCTGCTTAGAAGTATTTTCGCTCAGTGCTTTGAATCACCGTTTGTGAGATTCTGTGTTATTTTAAAAAGAAACTAAAAGCTGTGGCTGCACACAGGCTAATGCGCTGTGATGCTTTGTTGCTCCCAGGTGGGGGGTCTTGTCTCCTCTGCCTTCCCCACCCCCGCGGTCCCTCATCTCTCCTGCCAGCTCTGCCCTCGCTGGGCTTGTCTGAGAGTCCAGTCATCTGTGTCACCTAGCAGGAACAGATCTTTTTGCTGGGTGCATTTTCCACCAGCTTATGTAGTTGCATTAGCTCACGGAGGGGTCCGATGGGCAGCAGAGCTGTGAAAACTGCAGGGTTGGAGCATGTAACAGGGAGCAGAAGACGGGAAGAGTGGGGTCTCCCCTTTCCAGTGACAATAAGCTCTTATGTCAGCTCCCCGCCTCGTGGAAATGCACCCACAGGCGTCTAATTGGTGCTGTAATATCTTTCCGTCTACTCCTCTCTAAAGCAGTGTTTCGTTAGGGTCGAAAACAACCGGCAAAGAGAGCAAGCTAAAATTGATACGCTTAGACTAAAGCTGCCATGAGGGAGCGGCAGCGCATCCCGAGCCTTCAGCTACAGCCCCCTGTTTGGTATCATTAATGTCACACGCTTTTCTGCAGATACCTCAGCTGGATTCCTCCGGGAACGCAGCAAAAGCTCACATTATTATTTTTGTTAAAACCACAGACCGAGGCTAGAATGACACATCTTCCTCAAGAGAGCTGTGGCTACGGCCCTCCCCCAAAATGCAGAAGGCACATCCCGGTCCTGATACCATTCAATCATTTTAATCACCTGCACGGCAACATATAGCCTGGCCTCCACTTGGCTGTTACAGCTCCGTGTCCTAGTTTAGTCCTGAACGTGAATCTCTGCTTCAGGGGAATGATTATACAGTTGACATGAAACTCCGCTGCATAAATAGCCGGTCTTTGATGCAGGGACTACTCTCCAAGGTCCATTGCTCCTTAGCATCCAAACTACAAACCTACAAAAGCTTCTTTCATGTTTTTTAACCTTCTCCCAGTATACTTTGAAGTACTTTATGCAAGGTGAGGGAGCCTGAGACAGAGAGGCGATAGGTGCCTTCAGCCTGCGCAGTCTGGTGGCTGGTGGCTGGTACGCGCCGCACACAGAGGCAGGTTCGGGTCTCGCCAGGCAAACTTGGGAATTCAGCATGTTCCTTCCACCTCAGGCAAGTGCTCTCCGTGATAGGCAGTGAATAAGAAGGGAGACATAACCACCTACTCTGGGAGAAAACAGAGGCTGTAGTCATATTTTACGCAAAGCTCAGTTTTCCACGGAGCTTTGTTGGAAATATAAGGGTGTGATGGGCACAAGGGAAGTTACAGCTCAGCTGAGACTAAAGAACATTCTGCAGCCAGTCGTGGTCTAAAAGGGGAAAGGGAAAAGGCTGTAAAGGTTGTGCATTGCCACATGGTATTCTGGGGCAAATATCTTGCTGCTATGGCTGCAGCAATTTCTGGAAAGGTATTGCATTCAGGTATTTTACTAACAGCTCCAGCTTTCATTGCTGTTCAGCAATTTGAAGCTGTAGATCACTGTTTAAGCCCCTAAAAATGAAGTGAGCATTAAGTAATTAAGAGTATAGTATTCATGGTAATATCTGATCCTCTGAGACATTGGAAGAGTAACTTTCTTACACCACATAATATCTCTTTAAATATCTCTGTGGAGATTGTGCGGAAGGAGTTGAGGTGTTTTTTTTTAAGCAGACCTTAGGTTCAGAATTCCGGCAGTGCAAACTGGGAATACTGTCTTCACAACAAGTGTGACTGCCTGAAACCCAAATAGCTTTTACCTAGATTAGTTAAAAAAAAAAACAAAAAAACACGTTCAGTGGAAGTTAGCTGAATTGAACCACTGATTTTCCCAGAAATGTTCAAAAATCAGTCTTTTGAAAACATACAGAACAGAAGTAGGAAGAGTAATCAATCAGTCAATAAGATTGGCCTGGACTAAGCAATAGGTAAAGCTTTCTGAAAAAGCATTATTTCGGTTTGAGATCTGACTTCTTATCAGAACACAACAGACCAGGGTCTGTTTCCAAACAAGCATTACGATCTAAGTTAGATACCGTAAGACCTAAGTAAAAAAAAAAAAAATATTTAGCCTGAGAACAGAATTTAAAACTCAAAACAGAATCAAAACTAAGAGTTTAGACATCTAAAGCCTCTAAGAGTAATCTAGAAAACTTTTGCATTGTGTGGGGCATTACTAGGAGCTAGCTATTAGGAAATGCTAAACACATAACTGTGTTGGAAGTCTCAGTCCTCTCTGGAGATTAAATGCCAGGCTGAATCAGGTTGGAAAAAAGGCACTCCCTTTCCCTCCAGGCTCCACAGTCTGCAATACATTCCCGAGGGTTTAAATCAAAAGTTTAAAAAGTTTAACTTTGCAAAAGTCTCAACTTCCGTGCAAAAGCCTGGCATAAGTGCCATGACTCAATTCCCTGCTCCGGGTAAGCAGATAAAACATACATTTTTCACCTCAGAGAACGTTACAGATAGGCAGTACTTGCACAGCTGTGGGGTCACTGTGCAGGAGTTCAGGAATCAGAAGAAATTAGCCAGATGGGATACAAAACTCAAGCTGTAGCAGATAGCGTCCCCATCAAGGAGCGGGAAACCTGGGTTCAAGTCCATGCTTAGACAGTAGTTTGTGCCTTGTTCTTCATTATGGTAATTGGATGCAGAAAGATAATAGCCTTGGGGGTTGGAGCACAGGACTCATTGTCTCTGCTGAGCCTTACAGTCCCTGAACGTCCTTTCAGGTCATGCATCATCTTGCTAACTATGGAAACCTGGATTTGGAGCAAGAGGGTGCTTTGACCCAGATCAACCTGTAGGTTCACTTCTAGGTTGGAGTTTCAGACACAAGACGTGTCTGAGACACAAACTTCATCTTCTGGAACGTTTTCTATAGCTAAGGATGGGCCCATCCCCATGCCCTGGCCAGCAGTTCCCACACTGGGGCCAGAAGACAACTGGTGCTCAGCACGTCACAGCAGGCCTAGTTCAAAGGGGTCTTGGTGGGTGGCCCACCTTTGGTCCCAGGGTAGTGCTACAGCTCATTTCCCCATAAGCCAAACTTATTCCCTGGCACATGCAAANATTTTGAACTGATATAGAGGGGGGGGGTGGGTTTGTTCTTTCCTTTAGGGTGTCTTATTTAAATATATGGTCCTTTCTATCTTTTTTGTATGGGAAGAGATTCAGAACTTAGTTGTGCAGCTTTGAAGATTTATCAGAAAACTGAAGATTTTGCTGGAAGCTTGTTTTCGGCTGTCCTTCGAAATTTTGTAGTAAGGTTCAGTTTCATGTATTCATAACAATTTTATTTGTTTCTTATTGAGTGACAGGCCAGAGACAAAAACAGCTTTGAAGAACTGGGGCATTTATTGGATGTGAATGTAGGTCATTTTTTCTTTGGGTTCCTTAGGTAGAGCCTAAAATTCAGTTCATTTGAAGGAAAATTTCTAATGGTAGTATGATAAGATTGCGAGAGAACAACTATTCTTGAGGTAATTTCTGTTATCAATGACACAGATTTTTCCAGCAGAAAATGTACCTCTACTGTGTGCGGCAATTCTTGTGACAGATCTTGGAGCTGCACAAGTCAAAGGCACTGTTTTCAATACATTGAATGTTAATGGTACAGCACTAGGCCCTCGTTAGGAAAGAACATTTTAAAAATAATTATCTAATACTGAAAAAAGGAAAAAATAATGGGAATGTAGTTACGTTTTCTATATCTCCTATTGAATCAATCTCTGGTCTTGTTAGGCAAGGAAAAAATAAAAGTACCTGTCTTTGATAAGGTGAAATACTTCATCAGGAACAATTCTCTTGGCTTTTTGGAACTAGCATAGTTCTAAACTAAACTAGCATTTTTTATGCAATGTGTTGCTTGGTTTAATTTCTGGCATGATAATCTCTCTCCCCTGGTGGATTTTCAGCTACTTGAGAAGAAGAAAGATGACGGGTTTGATCTGTGTGAAAAAATCTCCCTCAATGAAGCGAACTGGCAGTTCCATCTAATTCCAGCTGGAATGAATGAACACCGCAGCAATGATAAATAAAAACAAAACAAAACAAAAGTTTCAATTGCATTTAAGTCTTGCATTAACTTTCATTTGGAAATAAAATACTTTACTGAAAAAATATTAGGATCACCAGACAACTTCATGACCAGACTAGGGAGGAAATGCTTAGAAAACTTCCAATTAGACTGAACCTTTAAGCTTATCCCTGCGTATAATTGGACTCTGGACTTACAGATGTTTAAGTCCTCATTTATGGCTGAAGTAATGAAATAATTTTTCTTAGAGCACAGCTCCATGAACAGCATAGGGGAACTTTAAAATCTACCTGTGAGCCTGTTTTATATTCTTTTTAGTTTCTTCATGAACCTCCTGTTCCTTCTCCTCCGTTCCACTACAGACTTTATGCATGGTTTTCTCTGCACCTGAAGTCTGCAGGTCTGGGGTAGAAATCTGCATTTCTCACAAGCCTTAGTGGATTCACAGCCATTGATACTTGAAGGGAGGGTGCCAGGGGGATGGGAGCAGTCTTTTTTCAGTGGCGCCCATTGATAGGACGAGGGGTAATGGGCACAAGCTTGAACATAGGAAGTTCCATCTTAACATGAGGAGGAACTTCTTTACTTTGAGGGTGGTGGAGCACTGGAACAGGCTGCCCAGAGAGGTTGTGGAGTCTCCCACTCTGGAGACATTCAAAACCCGCCTGGACGCTGTCCTGTGCAACCTGTTGTAGGTGACCCTGCTCTGGCGGGGGGGTTGGACTAGATGATCTCCAGAGGTCCCTTCCAACCCTGACCATTCTGTGATTCTGTGATTCTGTGTGATATATGTATAAAACATCTGTAACTTGAGAGATACTTTGCTTTTCATCTTTGCCATTGGCACAGAAGCTCTTTGGATAAATGGACAAGCCCCAAAAATACCCAGTCATCTAAATAAAATGTTGGGTTTGTCCATTAGGATGTAAAACATAAACCAGCAAGTTTTTCTTTTTATCCCCTTTCATTTAGCTGCAAGATTGGTGCAGCTTATTATACCTCATTATGTATTTAACAAAATCAGCAAACAAGTTCAGCAACTGAGTAACTAAAGAGGGTCACACACATGGGAAACTGTAGAGGAGGAATCAGAAGTAAAGAATTAGAAGCTAGAAATCTTTGTATGAAGAAGCAGCTCTTGGTAAAGTTCGCCTGCAATCCTTGATCATGCAGAACACAGTGACCGTCTGAGTGAGGGAACTGCTATTCCATAGGGTAATTGTTTGAATGATTATGGTAAGAGTTGCCTAGATCTTATCCATGTTCTGCTAAATAATTTTTTGTCTCAACAGATGTGCCTCTTGTGAAGCTAAGAGGGCTCATTCAGCACAGGGCTGGGAAAGTGTCACCTCGGTAGCCTCAGTGGTTCCCTTCTACTTCAATAAACTTCTTGAAGATGCTAAAAAAAACCACTGAAAACAAAGAATGAGCGGATAAGAGGAGGATTGCCAAGAGCAGCCATCTCTCCTCCCTTCATAGTGGAAGTGACCTGGGATCTCTGTTCTGTCTTCCACCAGTGGTGCAAATGCTGCCCATCCGCCCCTACTCATCTCCTACAAGTGCCTGTAGGTGGTTTTTGTTTTCATTCAAGCCATCCCTTATACAAAGGAAAATTTCTCCCTTTCTACAATTTCAAGTCTGTCACAGATAATTTTAAACATCAGTGTTCTACTCTTTCAAAGAAAATATTTAGTCATACTGCCTGTGGAAAATACTTTCCAGACAAATACCGACAAGGACAGGCAAGAAATAATGATTAGGAGGCTGAATTTTGCTCTAAAAAGATCTTTGTTCTATGCTGAATAAAACTCTAGCCAAAATCAAATGCCAAATTCATTTCCTCCTTCCTCAGCTCCATTGTCCATAGAACAGGAATATCAGTCTGCAACTGGTGGTTACAGTCTCTTTTCTAGACTCTTAGGAAATCTTCCAATGTAAATATTAAAAATGTTTGAAGAGTACCAATCTATAAAAGATGATGGAAAGTCTTACTGGTTAAGCCGACTCTGCTCCTTAATAGCAGCCCCAAGTGCTATCCATCATTCAGCGGGATAGGCTGCAATATCAAACGTGCCCACATGTCAGAGGTTGAGGTCACTTCTGGAGTGTCCTAATTCCCTCTGCACCGCACTGAGACAGTGTGCAATGCTTCAGGTACCATGCAACGGTTTGGTACATGCTCCTTTAGCCCCTTCTAGCCTCACTTCTGCACAGGACCTTTCTGAACCGTGAAGAGCTTGCAACCTACATCACGCCCTTTCCTCAAAAGACATGACATTGCTCTCCCTATTATAGGCCTCAGCATTAAATGAAATCTCAGTGCCCAGACCCAATGTATGTCTAAAGATTTGGGGGAGGAGACAAGCCTGGGGCCCATGTGTTTTTTCCATGAGGTAACCAAAGGCACTTGAAACTACAGACTGGAGCACTACTGGGGCAGCCATACTGCTGCACATACTGGGCAGGATTGTCCCAGGCCTACTGCACCTTCATTTGTCCATTTTGCCAGGTCATTTTCATTCACATGTGCACCATGATTGCTGAGGAGTCCTGCCAGTGAACACATGCCCCATCCTTGTCCCTGGCATTCCCGTCACCAGCAGGAGCACCAGACACATGCAGAGCAGCTGCCACTTGAGGAGCCCATGCTGTACCAGCTCAGGTGGTGCTGATGCATGCACTCAGCATGGTGGCCAGCGTCTTTTCTGCCAGAGGAAGCCATCCTAGATCACATCTGCACCAGGTCTCAGTGGACGAGAGTCCCCGACCAGCAATGTGCCCCAGCATCTGGTGTGGAGGTGGGTTCTCATGGAGTCTCTGGCATGCAAAGAGCCACCCAACCCATCCCTTGCCTTGCCAGCTACAGAGGACACGCTCCTTCCTGAACTCCAGTCTGCTCTGGCTTGCTGGAGATACCCCAGGCTGGTATCTGGTGTGGCACGAGAAGGCCATAAGCAGTGCTACCCAGGAAGTAACACAAAATAGGCAGCAGGCAGTTGGCATTCAACTGCTGGATCTGGCAGCAGCACTTGGGCACTTGCTGGGGCCTTTCAGATTTCTTGGGAGCTTGTATGGCTGGCAAAGATGGGTCTGGTAAGCCTTAAGTCTCCCATGGTAGTTTCTGGCAGGCTTGAGGTGCTTCATATTTTAGGAGGATTCAACATGTACATCTACTGGCATGCCCTCGTGTCAGTTCCAAAGGTGTGTGTTCCTCAGCTGAAAAGCATGAATAATCTATGCTGACGCCATAGATGCCCTCACAAGTCAGGATAGGTTCTTCATCTTAATGGTGTTAAAAATCTGTGGTTGTGCAGGAACTGCGAAGGATACTTACTTACCTTAGGAAAACCAGTGTATAAATGCACTTTTAAAATTTAAAGCACAGTTTCCAATAAGAAACCACAATGAATTTGTGGAGAATCTGATAAAAATGATTATTTCATTATTATCAGATTTTTGCTTTGAAAGAGTAGAGCTCTTCCCCTCCAGTTTCTATGTGGTAAAAGCTCCTCAATTTTCAGAAAGTAGGCAGGAATTTCCCTTACTGTATCTTTATTTTTAATGTATCATGATCCTACGATGTTATGTTGAGTGTAAGATGATTTTTCTTTTTATGGAATCACAGAATCACAGAATGGTCAGGGTTGGAAGGGACCTTCAGAGATCATCTAGTCCACCCCCCCCCCTGCCAGAGCAAGGTCACCTACAGCAGGTTGGACAGGAACATATCCAGGTGGGTTTTGAATATCTCCAGAGGAGACTCTCTGGGCAGCCTGTGCCAGGGCTCTGCCACCCTCAAAGTAAAGAAGTTTTTCCTCATGTTGAGACGGAATTTCTGGTGTTCCAGTTTGTGCCTGTTGCCCCTTGTCTTGTTGCTGGGAATCACTGAAAAGAGTCTGGCCCTATCGTCTTGACACCCGCACTTTAGATATTGATAAGCATTGATGAGATCCCCTCTCAGTCTTCTCCAGGCTAAACACACCCAGGTCTCTCAGCCTTTCCTCATAAGAGAGGTGCTCCATTCCACTGATTATCTTCACAGCTCTCCGCTGGACTCTCCCCAGTAGTTCCCTGTCTGTCTTGAACCGGGGAGCCCAGAACTGGACACAGTAGTCCACATGTGGCCTCACCAGGGCAGAGTAGAGGTGGAGGATAATCTCCCTCAACCTGCTGGCCACGCTCTTTTAAATGTACCCCAGGAGACCATTGGCCTTCTTGGCCACAGGGACACATTGTTGGCTCATGGTCAACTTGTTGACCACCAGGACTCCCAGGTCCTCTTCCGCAGAGCTGCTTTCCAGCAGGTTAACCCCTAACCTGTACTGGTGCGTGGGTTATTCCTGTCTAGGTGCAGGACCCTACACTTGCCTGTAATACTTTATCACTTGCCTGTAATACTGTAATTTTATCTGTAATACTTTCTAAATTCTCTAGGACTGCTGTGTCTCATCTTGCATAACACAGCAGATGGAAGAGAGAACAGAGTGGGGCAGAATCCAGTAACATCCTTTGGATGGTTGGACTGGCAGATTGCAGGAAACTGTGTTGATAGTACCTGCCAAGTCACCAATCAGTCTGAATCAATTAATTGTCAAACTGGCACACAACTCCTAGCAGGAAGCTCAGTGCTCATTCCGGTTGGTCTTCTTTGTTTTTTCTATTTTTATCAATCCAATGTCACATTTATTAAAAAAAAAATAGCTTCATTCTTTTGTATGAACGTTCATCTTTTTGTTTACTGACATCTTGAGTATCCATACTTCTTGTAACTCTGTAGATAATGCATCAAAGTCAGTACAGCCTGATTTTGCCAGTGTTTAATGTTTTCTGGATAACAAATCGTTTTCAGAAAGCGAAAATATTATTCAAGGGAAGGGATCGGATATTTAAGATATCAGAAGTTAGAGCATCGGTAACAATACTGGAAAAGAAAATATGTTTTATTTCTTCATTAGCAACATCCGCTAGCCACTACACTTAAAAGTTTTATTTTCTATTTTTGCTTGTGTCTTTCTCCAGCAGTATTATTGCTGTTGGCTTCACATAAATGACCTTGTTTATGTCTTCATATTTATTCATAGCAACAAGCTATGATATAGTATACAAATGTAATATACACATGACTAACAGCATTTAAATTAAATACGGTCTGTAGCAGACGCAGCTCTTTCCTTGGGGATAGTGAGGTCCATCCTCACCAACCTTATTCCTGTCGGTAAAATCGTTCTGAGCCTTATTTCCTCCAGGGCAGAGGACATGCACTGGGGCAGTAGACACACACAGAGCAGGAGACGCCCCGTGCAGCCCTTGTGGGCATCCCCACCACCTAGGAAGGATTACAGCTGCCTTTTATCTATATATGATTTTACTCTGGCTTGTTTTCGCACCAGATGTAGCTCTGCCTCATCTCCCTGCCTGTCCAAATACCTGCAAAGATACGAGGCTCCAAGCTCAGCAGGAGCAACGTGTCACAGCACAGTGAGAGCACCCCATGGCCTCATACCCGCTGTCACAAAATCTGGGATAGTATTGATTAAAACTACTGTGGTATGGACAGAAGTTACCTGCCTGGCTGCATCAGCACTCACAAGTCCACCATGTCCCCGCTAGTTTTTGGGTAAAATGTAGTGCTCTTCATAAGTGGGTTGGGAGCTACAATGTGATCTCTATGCAAAGAACTGCTCTTCAATGGACTCACTTAGCAAAAAAAGTTTATTTTTCACAAGTGTAACTTTCTTTAAGATGGGGTTTTTTTTCAGTTCGTGGAAGACGTGATACGCTTGTAGAAGTGGGGGCCTGGCCTGTAGGAAGCAGGTGTTCCCTTCCAGTCCTGCGTTGCCATCAACGCTCTCGCGACATATGTCATTGTGCACAGAAAGGTAGTCTGAGCTGGTGCAAAAATGCATATGTAACTAGATAAGTTTGTATCAAATGAAAAAGAATTGCAAATGTTTCAGAAAAGAAATGAATGTTAAATACTGCAGCCTGTGCAGTATCTAGGAGAATCTTGTATCCTAAGATGGTCCCACAGGTTCGACACTGGGTGGCAAGAGCCAGATACATTCCTCAAGTGATGAAGGACTCTGAGTCCTGCCAGGAACAGACCTTCACTATTAATACTAGATCTTTACACCAGATTTGACCAGGTGTCTGCATTGCTCTTGGAGTAACCAGTGCACACAACATGGATTTCATGTCAGTGTTATGACACTGAAGGAAGACAAATATTAGTTGTCCCAGCATATCCAACGGTAATGATGAGCACGTACAAAGTTAACCCATCAAACAATTTCTGAACGTATTTAAATCAGCCAAATGGGTTTAGACCAGGCTGGTGCTACGTATCATGCAGCCACAGTGGCTATAACCTGGTACCAGAAGCCCTGCCAGATGACGACAGAGAGTAGATCTTGGGTAGTCAAGACCTCACCAAGACTGCAAAAATTACTCCCATTCATGTCAGAATGGAACTGTACTGGGGCAATATTCACCCTGGATCTAGCAACCCCAAGCACTAGGGAGATCAAATGGCAAAAAAAACAAGAATAAAAGCTGACATGATTTTCAGAAATATAGATCCTCTGAAGACCAAAGGATAAATGCAAGTGCATGTCTATCATGGAGGTGAAATCACTGTCTGCACACACAGCTGGGGAGTTTGAGCGCACAACTTTTCCCAGAGCCAAACACTCACATGCCCAAATATAGAATTGCGTATGAAATCTTAGTAGTTTTTAATGTGTTTTAATCCAGTCCTTAGGGTTTATTTGGCTACTTGCCACTCTCTTCCCACATCAGTGCATTATTCAATAATAAGTTAAACCTATTAAAAAGTTGCTTTGTGTTGGCTGAAGGATAGAGTTTGAATTGATGTACAAAAAATTTTTCCACTGATGAACCCAGCGTATGGTGACTCTCTCTCTACAGTTGTCCAATTAATTTTGTTTCTAAACTTGAAAAAAAACCCCTTTGTCTCAGGATAGTTCCTGTTATACTTCAATGTGATTTTGATTACATTATACTACAGAAGTAGCACTGGCCTTCCTTCAAGTCTAGGTGAGAAGCTAATTGGTTTCAAACTGTTTTAAATATGCTGAAGTTATAGTTGTCAATTATTTTTCTGGAACAATAATAATTTCTCAGATTGAACTCTGCTTTGTTAAAGAGCTTTAAAAGCCAAAATAATTAAATAACTGACATTATTTTCCTTGTTTTCCTCTGCTTTCACATTTAGAATCCTTTGGTTCCTGACCTCCAGATCCTGTTAATTTTGATCAGCTTTCATTCTGAATTTAAGAAGTGTGCTGTGTTCTCTTCTTTTAAATTAGTATTGTGTTAATATATTTCACATTGCTTAAAGTTACTTCAGGAGCTGGTGCCGGAGACTTGACGATATCATTTAATAAACTTGCTATTCATGCTTACTTCTAATGTCTTTTTACTGATCTAATCAATAATTTTAAAGCAGCATTGTACCATCTTTGCAGCCATCTCTCATCTAACTGATTATAAATTCTTTTTAATAGATGTTCAAGGCTAATACGTTGTTATAAAATTTAACTATAGAGATGCAATAGTGCTGAATGCACGCAGAATTGCCTTCAGAATTTCAGTTGAGGGTGACACAAAATTGTTATCCGGTTTCCAAAAAGATAAATGCTTCTACAAACAGTGCATTAGATGTGTGTTTGTCACAACACCGCGTTCAAAACACGTCTGGTTACTCACAGACACAGCAGTCTTTTAGTATTCTCTGGGTAATATATTTTTGTCACAGAACATATATCACTTTTGATACATAATTATCGGTAAAATGGGGATTAGGATTTTGTTGGGTAAGGCCCAGCCATATGTGAAATCAGAACAAGGGTCATTACCTTTAATGCCTTTTTATCTCTTCGGATGCTGGAACAATTACCAGTTGGAAAGAAGGAGGACCAGGAGTGAGAATGGGTATATTCCAAGGTGTTCGAGACATCTGTTTGCCTGGATCAGCATGCAAAAGAAAAAGGAAAATCAAGAGAAACAAGCAAAAATTAGCAGCTAATTCTCCTCAAAGGCACATAGCAAAACCCATTGTAAGGAATGGAGCACGGGCTGGAGACAGATGGGATGCTGATGGAGCAGAGTGACTGGATTTCTTGATGGAAGAAGGAGGATTTCCTTGGCTGTGTATGGCCAGAGCCATTTTTCCAGGTTTAATGCTCTGTTTTCAAAGGTGATTTAGGATTTATCCAATGGAAATGAATAGATTTAGTATTGAAGCCTGGGGGAATTAGCTTTAGTTTTGGAAGGTTTTTAGCTGAAAAGCCAATATACATTTTATGAGTATTAGGAATATAGGATTCACCTTGCCAGATCACATTAGTCTAGCACAAGATCCGTCTATCAACAGTGGCCAATATTGATGTCTGATACCGCTCAAATAGTTCTTGGATGTGTCTATAACAACTGCGCACCCTGACCCTGAGCAGCCAGGTAACTTCTTTCCTGGTGTGCGCAAGTTTATGACCCTCATATATTTCTAATCTCTCAGAGTAACTGCAGACATTTTGTTGGGGTATTTTTGTTTTATTTCAAATATTTTTTCTAATCTTTAAATCTTACTAAGCTTCCCTATTATTTGCTGTAAGGCTGAGCTGGTGTCACTGCAGCTCACTGTGTTTCCCTAAAAGGATGCGTTAAAAGAGATGCTTATAAAGCCAGACGTACTCCTCTGAAAACCTGGAGCACAGACATCTGATCCTTCGCCCGTAGACATCAGGGGAACTGCTGCCGGTGACGTACGTGGGAAGAAGAGGAGATCCTGCAGGTGTGGATTTTTGCGGCTTTATGCTAGGTGCAATGAAGTCGTGATCAAAGCCATGTAGTCTGAGGTGTGCGCCGCGACTGTGAGCGAGATCTGAGTGCCTGCTGGAGCCTCTCCGAGACAGCGGGCTGACGCACGGTGGGCACAGATGAGGAGAGGGTTTGCAGTAGCTCTAAATATCCTTTAAAAACGGCTTGCTTCTCCTACCCGCTTGCATTCGGTGCAGCAAGCTCGTATTCCCACTTACCTGCTAGTTAAAGTGAACCGAAGCAGCAAGGGGACCCCCTGCTCTGCCCGTGGGAGCAGGCTTTCTGGAGCACACAGAGGCAAAAGGGATCTTCATTTTCTTGTCTTGTGGTGACTTTATCCATGTAGAGAGACTCCTGCAGAGTGTCGTGAAGCCAAGATAAATGTTAGAAAAATGGACTAGATGATCACTGTAGGTCCCTTCCAACTGAAAATATCCTATTCTCCTCTTCTATTCTATTCTATTCTATTCTATTCTATTCTATTCTATTCTATTCTATTCTATTCTATTCTATTCTATTCTATTCTATTCTATTCTATTCTATTCACCAAGTGCACCCAAAAGAACAATGTGACAGAAGGTACCTGCTAACATAAGGTGTGCTGCACTTGGGGACTGGGGGGAAGATTGGTTTGGAATAGCTTTGTTTCTGTTCAGTTGAAAATGTACTTAGTGACTTCAGAGACCAGGCTGCAAGATCCAGAAAACAATTCTTTCTCCAGATCGAGAGTACGAGCCACAGCAGCAGGGCCTGCTTGTTCATTCTGCCAACATGTCCCCGGCCCGACAAGGAGAGGCCACATATCGAGAAGTGCAAGTAATTCGCTTTCCACACCAATTCATTTTTTGGCTCCTTCACTAAGATTAATCCTTCTCCTTTGTATTTAATAGCACCTTTAGCTAGCACAACAAAAACTGCTTATAAAGATCAGCACGCAAATCTCCAGCCAGGTTGCCAGCTATTACGGTGGGTTTGCAGGAGAGACATCTGTCCGATGGCAACTTCACCAAGACCGCCGGCAGAGCAGGAGTCCCACGTGCCGACTGCAAGCTGGTAACCTCCAAGGACTGAGTGAAAAGTTGAGATTTTCTCAGTTCTGTTACCAGTGCTCCGAAATTTCCTGTCCGTTTCTAAAAAATGCTCTTTATTTTGCGCTTTGCATAAGAAATGCCCCAGAATGCGGCACAAAGCTCTAAAAGCAAAATAGTCTGCTCTTCTTTCCATGCACAGGCTTTTCTCCAAGGCCTCATTTTTGTTATCCAAAAGCTGCTGGGACAAATTTCAGCCCCTGTCATAGTCACAGCCTGAATGAAATTTAAATTTAAATTTATCTGAATAAAATAAAACCCCAGTTAACTATATTCTGAAACTGGAACCTGGGGCTGAAGTGTAAATCCTTTGGATCAGAACACAAACCCACTTCTTACCCCAAAACCACAAGGGACCGGTTCCTCAGTTAAGGCATGGTTGCATTCACACAAGAAAAGCTATTTTTGTAAAACTTTGGCTTTTGATGGCAGGAATCTTAGATCTAATCTCTACAATTTGAGGCTGAGCAGCCATGAAACATATGTTGTGAAAGGCAGAACGGAGTATCTGACCCTCCACTCCAGCACTTCTCAGCCTCCTGCTCCCTAGCATCCTTTTCTGAGCCCTTGGGTCCCAGTTTGTGCACCAAGTGCCAGCTTTTCCCTCCTTTCCATGCCAGCCCCAATCTCATGTCTGTTCTAAATATGGTTTTGGCAATGGTTTAAGCGTTTGGTTGAAGCGCATGTGTGTTTTAACCGATACGTTTTTTCTGCGCAATTCCTTTACGGGAACATGCCAGACTCATTTGAAAGTGCCTGATACAGGAATGGCTTCCTTGCCTTTCCACCCAGGAACTGGGATGCTCTTAAAAAAAACACAGATACACTGGAATAAACAGATCTATGCCAATACAGGTAAAGTGGTGCAACCCGCCGGCGCTCGCAAAGCTTTCCTCCAGTTCACAGCATCACTCCTTGCCATGAGAACTCACTCTCTGCTTTTGCGAGGTTTAGCCTCTCTCAGTCCCCACGCCAGGGTCTCCGGGCAGGGTGGGCAGAGCCCACCAATCCTCTGTTATAATCTCCAAGTCTTTTTAAAAGAAAATGTAATCAATAGTCCAACTTTGAACTTCCAGCGTGCCTTGAAGCTGGCTGAGCATATTCTTCCATCTTCAGTTTCTAATATGCCTATGTTTGTCCTTGTTGTACAAGTAGTTCTTGGCTAGACATAACTGTCAACTTTGCTGGAGACACAGTGTAAATATTTTGCACTTGTACAGCAGTGTACTTACTGAAGGAAATTGTGCTGCATACCAGTCTGTGCCGGGTTAACAGAAAAAGCAAGTTTTCTCATCTCTTTGGAGCAGCTCAATCTGTAGTGTGGTGCATGATTTAGCAGCATTTGTGATGTTTCCCTGATTAATTCTTAAACAGGTCTCCTAGCAACAGAGGAAGGGAGACCACAAGTACTGTGCCATAGGAGAAACATCTTTGTATTTTTGCGAGGTGTCAAGTATTAGGATCCTTACTTTCCCGTTTACGAATGTGCACAGAGGTCCCTGGCTTACAGTCACTTCTCCACACATATATTTCTGAGATAAGGCACCCGGGTAGGGAAGCTTCTGTAGGCATGACAGAAATAAGAAGAGTAAGTAATTTCTTAAAATTCTAGCAACTGGATTTGAAATTCACAGTAATTACTTGGTTAAAAGATTTCTTAAAGGACGCCAGGTTCAATTTTAGAGATTTTTAGGATATGTTCTGTACCCTTCCAGGTAATTCACAGACGAAAAGAGTGAGAAAAGTATGGTGGGACTCTTTTTTTGATACTTCTGCACACAGACCAACTGTATTTGCCATTAATTTCCACTGTTACAGAAACTACATGTAAATACATGTTCTGATATGGTCAGAAACTTTGATATTGGAACATGACCCTTATACATTTTTTTATGTGAAACTGAAATCAGACCACAGTGGAACAAATGCACCATTTCCATTATTTCTTTCTAATTTCCACCCTATAAAAGCTTATTTCTTTAAAAATTAGGCACAGTGCCTTCCAAAGAAAGTGTCATTAGCAAAAAAGCAATATGTCTCCACTGAAACACAAAGTATCAGTAGAACTCATCTGTGATTTGAATAAAAATCGTACCAAAAGACTGCAGCACTTGTACGTCCTTCTGGAAAAATAAAGGTGGAGCTTCAATGGCAGATTTGTCTTTGCACTCAAGGAAACCTCTCATTGGCCGTGCCAGAAGGAAAAGGCTGGTATTTTGCTAAGGGCAGTAAGACAACTAGTTAACCCAACGAAAAGACAGCTGGATAATTTTAAGCTGTTAAATCCTTAATTAAAGGACAATACAAAAGAATCTCAGCAGACACACACGCAAGGTATTTGTCCTCTCCCCAATTCTAATAACATTTTGTTTCTGTGGATTTATTAATTGACTTCAGGATTAGAAGCTTTCCTTAGATGTGTCTTCATGATCTGGAAGTAAAATTAACTTAACACCAGAATGCAGATTCCAAAGTGAAAAAGGAGTTGAAGCGCTACAGAATTGAGAAACAAGGATAAGTGCTCAGTTGAGGGCCTGGACCCCTTTAGGAAGTGAAATCTAACAAAACAGATTTGTTTTCCTATAAATTATATCTGGGAAAGCAGGAGTTCATTGGAAATTAATCCCAACTTCAGAGTGAATATTCTGAGAGTATGGATTAGTGCTTGTGTAAAGATTCGCAAGACCGAGCTCTGAGCGTACATTGCTGGGTCATTACCTTTAAATCAAGTCTTGAAAGCTAAATACTGAGTTGCTGTCATTTCTGAAGACCCCACGGTGAGTATTTGGGGAGTAGGAAGGTGGGACGGGCAGGTTTGGGTTCCCGTGTGCTGGGGAGGGAGGAGGGGATCGTGAGGACCGCAATCCCCAGGCACGTCCGCAGGGATCCATCCTGCACCCAGAGCTCGGCACTGCTTCCAGCTCCACTTCCCCTCCACTTAGCTGCCTCCTAGGGCAGATGCCTTCAAAAGTATGAAGTTTCCCTTATTTCCACTTCTCAGCTCTCTGCTCCTCTGCACTGCGAGGAAGCAGTTCTGTACGCTGAGAAACAGCTTGACAATTTAAAGAAGCGTATAGGACTATCCATCATTAATATGAAGCCTTGAAAGTATGTTTAATTTTGTTGTCTTCAAGAAGCCAGCAGACTAAAATTCCAGCTGCTCAAAATATGTCAGTGTTAACTGCAACTGCAGGGCTTGGAGAGTAAATCATAGAAGCCACATTGATTTATACATCTGCCTGCTTCCACGGAGCAAAGCTTGATCTCTGCCTTTTATCGTCAGTTCATTACTGGTGCATCCCACCATACTTGTTCGACTTTTATTCCCAAATTTTGTGTAGTTCAAAATGCCAGGCCAGTTCCTGAGGAAACTGCCGTCTTCAGAGAGGTTGAACTACACCGGCACAACCCAGTTCCGATTTTCTCCGATACCCCTCCAAAGAAACACTGGGTGCAGCTTTTGCAGCCAAGCCCACCTTACAACATTAGCACCCCACTTCTCTCACAGAAAGGTATTTCAGAAGATAAAAGGTAGTGTGGTTTCCATATCCTTTCAGCAGATGGCATCAATTAATCCATCTTCCAACTCAAAATGTTAATATTTTATAAGAATGAGAGAACATTCGCTTATTTTATTCCCCTTCCCACAGGCATACACTTAAAAAATGTTTCCTAACTTATCTTAATTCATATCTCCTATTTCATAATTACCATTTTAGTATACTTTCTGCCCCTGTCATAGCTTAGTTGTGTTTTTTGAAATTTAATCAAATAATAATTAAATTCTGAGGGTAACACCTCTGGTTATCTCTTCATAATTAAACTTTACTTTTTTCTTCAGAAAAATCTGAAAGGAAAAGGCAATTGCTTGTAAGAATGCATGCATATCATTTGTGTGTGAGTTTGATGACTGAAGTGACTTTGGCAGGGTATTCAGAGGAGATATACTGAATGCATTCAGATACTGGCTTTTTGGATATTTTTTTTCATTTGGGATTGGTTAGCTAGTTTCAAGAAGTCCCAAATACATGCTTAACACAAAACCCGAGAGATTTGTAAGTCTTCTATCTTAAACATTGGTTTTGCTGAGCAAGGTAACGGATCAAATTGTTCTCTTTTTTACCTTCCCTCACAGGCAGACTAAATTATGCTACGGTTTAACGTAACTCAAAATTCTTTCCTAGTTGTGTCCAAGGAGGATCTATCAATATTTGCACAATGGGGCATTGGCTTTTCCCTGAAAACCCAGGGCAAAATCCAAATCTCACTTTGCTGAAGAGGAACGAGAGACAATGCTATTAATAAGGTGAGAGCAGTGCCCAAGCTACCATTCTGCTTAGGCAACAATCTTTTTTCGCTTGAGGCAAGGGTTACTTGGCATCTGAGATTCACAAAGGAAGCAAAAAGCCACACCATAACCCTGTCAATATTTCAGAGTTTACATTGACAAAATTGTTCTTAATATTTTATTGGACTATCTCCTCACTAGACGGCTTGAGGGTATTTTCCTCAAAATAAATAATGGTCAAGAAGATCTAAAATAATAGCTTTTTATTCTACGGCTATTTACAGTCCCATGATTAAGTCATGAAACTGCAGAATATGAAAAGAGGTGATTATAACATTGTCAGTGTCGAGGAAGGTGTCTGACGAGTTACCTGGGCAAGTACATTCCCAGCTGTGACAGATGTGGCAGCGAGTAGAAGGAACATAGTTTTAGTCTATCAGCAACGGAAAGCAAGATTTGAAAAGTGCTGTCAGAGATGAAGAGGGAAAATTATTATGATGATAGAGAAAGTGATACAGGTTTCCCCAAAGCTGAACTTTCAGCAGGGCAAGGAGCGGGAACAGTAAATAATAATCAGTGCACATGTTACAGGCAGAATGATGTGTTTGTTCTTGGTTACGTGGAATAATTCTGCAAGTAAAATGGGCTGGTAAGAATTGCACATCAAAGTTTCTTACCTTATTAGATTACATGGGTTTCCAGCACTCTCTCAGAACCTGGTAACAGTTCAGAGTCCCTCTCCTTACACAAACCTTGACAACTATACAACATTTTAAATTTAATTACTTTAGCTGAAACTGTTCCTTGTACAAAGGTTGTTTTGAAATTAATTAATCTGCTTCCTCCATATGTCACAATTCTCTTTTGTATCCTTCATGATCTTTCAGACATGAACAAAACTCATCCAAGATCCATATGTCTATGTATTTGCTGTTGTTCTGCATTTGTACCTGATTTTTTTTATTTAATCTTTCATTGAAAAGCTACTTTTAAAAATAGTAAAAAGCTTTTCAGAATGTCATCTAATCATAATATACTTTATTATTATTATTATTGTTAATCGTTATTATGTGAGAACTTATCCCCCATGGGAACACTAATCTCATTCATATAACAACTACCTAAGGAAGGTACTGGACATTTGACCTTTTAATGCAATCCAAGATCTGGAATAACTAAAGCTCATAGATAACCAGCAGGAACTCTGAAGATCGCTGTCTAGTTGTCCACAGACCATACAGCTAGCTAATATTCTAGAGCAGTTAACACTTAATCTAATTAGTTTCCTTGGAAAAAAAAAAAAAAGGAGAGAGCGAGCAGTATCTCCCTGGGTTTATAATGTCTAGTTTTTAATCCCATAATTAGCATTGCAGTGCCTTATCCTGGTAGCAAGAGATATTCAAAGTTATCAGCTTTACTACCCAAATTAGAACTCTTAGGCTCTCCCAGTTCAAACTATCTCAAAATAATAATAATAATAATAATAATATTTATAAAGAGAGACAGGTATCTCACAATCTCACTGCTGTCTTGTGTCCTCATACAGTATGTTTGTTGACAAAAATCTGCACCTCATTATTTTACAGTGGTTCTCGGAGTCTGGGCTGACAGAGGACTCTCCTCGGGTATCCTCACATTTTTTGGTACAAAATCACAGTAAAAGTGCTCTGGGTCTTGGAAAACTCCTGGTTTCTTGACTGGGGAAGGGCTGGTGTGACCCAGAGAATGGGGAGTGCTCAAACCACTGCCGCTCCCAGCTGCAATAGTCTCAGCCATTCCTGTTCTGGGAAGATTTGGAGATCACTGAACCAGCAAAATCTTCACTAATAACAGTTGCTAGAAAGCATTAGAATACTATGAAGAGTCCCTGCCCAATTCTTTACAATCAAAATTCTTTTTTATCAAAAAGCTGAAAGAAAATAGATTATTTTTCTCCACCTTAATTTTGTTACACCTTAAGATAAAAAAAAAAAAAAACAACCAAACATCCATTGCCTAAATATCAACCTCTGGTCTAGAGCCTTATGGAAATTTTTCATAGTTCCANTAGAAAAATTTTATAGATTCAAAAAAAAAAAAAAAAAAAAAAAAAAAAAAAAAAAAAAAAAAAAAGGCTGGTAACATCAGCAGTTGACTACGATGACTGTCATCATTGGTCTGCCTCAAGAAAGCCAAGAAATCTTAAACATTCTGCTGATCTTGTGCCTTCTATGCCATCAATTTCCTTTATTTTTAGATCAACTGCTCTTGACAACAAAGCTGCATTTTGCTTCCCCTAGATTTGCTAATATAATAGTAAAAGTCTGGGAGTCAGCTGAATTTTGAAAGACTCCAGCCTTTAGGAGAAGTTGGCGAGGTCGGTAGAAGGGAGCTTTTGTTATTACAACTTTGTTGGGGGTCAATACATGAAGTTTGGATTCTTCTGGATCCTGATTAATCTTTTTCAGATTTTGCCATAACAGTGGAGCTCAATCTTCAGGGGATGCACTGGAGTATGGAAGGAGCAGAGTATATATTAACAGTAACACACCAGGTCTTGAGTTCAGTTACATTGTTGGGAATCCACTGATAAAAAAAAAATAAAATTAATTATTAATTTGGTAGATTATAAAAACATAGTAAGTGCTACATAAAAAAGAATAAAACATAGCCAATTTCTACTGCAAGGTTTGGGGGGGTTTATTTTTCTTCTTCCTTTTTCCTTCTTTTCCTTGCCATATTAAAGACAGATAGAGAAAAGTATATGGTTTTCACTTCAGATTTTACCGTGTAATTCTGAGTACACCTTAAACCATGAAGGATGAGGTGTGGAATACCAAGAATTATCCATGCTGTAGAAGAAAGAAGTTACTAGCATAGTTTTGTCCACAGCTCTACTTTACAAACAACAGCAGACAGGGAGGAGGGTGGCAAAACGTGAAGACGATGGTTTATTATGGGCAAAAGCTCCAAATGTGGGGAGCCTGGCACAAGACTCAAAATTTAAATATATGAAATTTCAGAGGATTAGGAACACTATTCTGAATGTCTTATTGAAACACACCACACAATCATCTGCCACAAAAGTGGAGCCATTTAATTTTAAGGCAATTTTAAAATCAAAGGGAACACATCTCTCATTCAAAGTGAGTGAAACTTGGCAGGTCCTTCCTTTCCAGACGAGAAGAGTTAAGCCCTGGTGCAGAGTGTAAAGTTCTGGTTCATAGAGGCAGAAACTACAGAAAGGAAAAAAATCCTGAACAACATCTATGACTGAGGGAAGAAGTGTGCCCCTGAAAATCAGAAGGGAAATCAGAAGAGTCATTGGTGTGGGAATTTTTATCTCCAGATCAAAGGGTTCAGAGCAATACAGGCTGTTTATGTAAGAAAAACATCTTCAGAGCAGGGAGAAGAAAAAAAGATAACAAGCACAGGGGAGTATTTGCTCTAAGAAGTCAATGAAAAATAAGTATTCATTACTAGAAAAGAAACATTTGCACAGTTCAGCAAACAGCCAATGAGCAACAGAGGAAAAGGCAGAAAGCACAACAGCTTTTGAGTGTGATCCCAAGAAATGAGTTTAATAATCTTAAACTCACATATGATTGAATAGGTTTGTAACTCAGTTTGGACCATCAATGTGAAAGAGACAAATAATTTGACGTACAGAAAAAAAACAGGCTAAAGTCTGCAAAACTGCCTAGCCATCAAATCTATTAAGTTATTCAAGTGACTAAACATGTACAGAAGAATCAAAGTGGATTTTTCAAAAGCACATAGATATTTCCATATACATTTGGCCCCAGCTCAAGGTTTTGAAACAACCTGGGGTCAGATTTGTGGAGTTATTCAACAGCGTTATATATATATATAAATACTAACGGGACCTGCATAATTGCTTAACTAATTCAATTGCCTGACTTCTGTTAAAAATCTCAATTAATATATTCCATTGGGCTTTGCAAAGAAATTGTAAATGCTGAGAATTTATTCAATAAACGTTCATCTTCATAATCTCGTGTGTAAGAATAACGATGTTAAATGCTCTTTGCTGGCATCAGATGTATCTTTTGACCACCTAAATCCAAGTAGTCAGAAGTTATCTTCTGTACTCCAGATTGTTCAGTATGACTTTATCAAACATGGCAAGGCAATTTCATTATTATTTCTCCTAGCATAAAATTTGAGTTTTATCTTCAGATGTATCAATATGATTTTGGCTGCATCTGCACTTGCTAAGTAAAATTAATTGGAATCACATTTACCACGATCAAACTACAATTAAATAAGATTATTAAACTCAAGACATTTTTTTTTCTGGTTTAGGTAGAGTTAAAACAGAGATTTTTCCTATTCTTTCCTGGTTGTGGGTTTTTTTCTGTTCACTTTTAAACCCAAAGAAATAGAAGGAATTCAGCACAATACTCTGCTTTTTCTTTTCTCTATTACCAGTTAAAAACACTATCCATGCAGTCCTTTTCTTTTAAAAAACCCAGTAGAATTATAAACTCTTCTATTTCTTTAAAAAGGTACCATTTTGAAAGTATACAGGGAAAATGATTAATAAAAAATGGAGCACTGACACTGATTGAACATTAGTGTATATGCTCAACCAGTAAGTTGGTCTATGTAAGATGTGCTTTATACTCAGAACATTGTGCGCATTCAGAATGAGAATATTAGTTTAAAACTATCCGAGAACTTCTGAACTGCAGATTATGTTCCATCATCCTCTACAGAAAGGGAGAACAATTGTAATCCACTTGCTGTCAATGCAATCCAGGAAAGGAATGCTTTGCCCTCTCTTCTTTATGTAGATAGAAATGTCATGCAATTTTGTTTCTTGGTGAAGATCCTGAGGCTGTTTTCCTGTATTACCTCTAACTGTTTATTTTGTGTCCACTGACGAGACAGGAAGAGGAATAAAAATTGAGGAAGAAAACCATAAAAATATGTCAACGTTTAATCTGCAGATCATCTCTGCCCGGTGTGCTGTTGCCTAACCCTTGACATCCTACATTAAATTACACTTCAGATGGTTCTCTCTAACCTTGAGTTAAAGGTCCATCTCCCCCCCCCTCCTCCTTTTAAGCAAATTTTTCAGGCTGAACTCTTAAGACAAAAGATAACAATATTACTTTCCACTTTGCTTTTCAGAAGACGTTCAGTTCCTGAAATACTGTCAATTAGTAGAACACGGCAAAAGGTGTCTAAGGCACCTTTCATTTCTGAAAAGAACACAAGCTTTCATCACTAACTTGTCAATGCATTTAGCCATATTCTTGATCTGACACGTCTCTCCAAAGCACTACCTTTCTGTTTGTTGTCAAGGACCCCATATCTATGACAAACCTTTCAAAATGAGTGAAGAGGTTAAAAACATCTCCTCTGAGTTTGTGTTCAAACATTGTGCGCATTCTCAAATATCCCCCTCCCCAACCGATTTTCTGAGGTCATGTTTTTCATTCTTACTCTGGTGCTGTGGTTGCTATGCCTTTAGACATCGTGATACCATATGAGGGAACCCTAAATAACCATGTATTGAGTACTGACTTAGTAACTAACAAAACGAGAGCTTTACTGCACCACACAAAAGACCCATGTTTCTTTACACTTAACAAACTGCTGAAAGACCTGTAATTTAGATAGCAGGAACTAAGACGTTCCGTGCTCTAAGTAGGGAAGAGATAAAGGGCTATAAGGCAGGGGAAGGGAAAAGATAAAGAGCATCACTGCAAGATCCATTTTTGATACTATCAATCCCTTTCAGCCATCCCTTTTAGCTAACAGGTTTGTTTACGCCGTCCTGGGTTTTTATTCCAAATGTCAAAGTGACAGGAATGATATGAGAAACATAGATTAGAAAGCAATTGCCCAAGTGCAATGTCCTCTGAGATAGAGAAGAGAGTTGCTTTATGAAGCCTTGGACAGAGGGAACATGATAGTCCTTTCATACTCCAGATTGCAAGCTAGCTGACTACAACAATTCTGCTAAAACCCAGGATCTCCCTAATTCCCTACTTGCGTTAATCAGCAATTGCTGCCTATAGCACACCAACCATGCTAGTTCCTGGAGTTGCCTTCAATAGAGGAAAGGGAAAATTGCTCCTCTCTGTCCTGCCAGACCATGTTGAGGAGAAAGCCTTGACCTTCACGCCAGCAGAGGTGGGCAACCTCACTCCCATAGTGTGCAGAGCTATTGCTCCTTGGACAAGACTGGCCTGGTCTAAACTGTAGAACATTTGGTTTGCATTCCCATGGGTTGCATATGTCTCCTGCAGCTAAGCAGGGATCACGGGAAGAAACTAGGATGCACGCAACATGGGCTGTCCAGAGAGCAGGGCTTTGAAATGAAATGGGAAACAAGCCAGTGTAGACTTGGATCCTCTCTGGAGGAGGGTAAATAAGCATTTTCATAAGCCTTCCATATTGCCAAAATCACCTTAACACCGTGGGCCAGTGTAAAACCGGGGCTGGTATATGGGATCATTATTTATGCAAGGAAATGGGTACTCGGTTCTTGATATGCGATATTATATGCTACTTTGAAATGAAAAAAAAACCAACCCAAAAAGCTTTTATAAATTGGTGGGAATTTTTTGGAGAAAACATTAAAAATGATACTTTACACAGCTATATGTCATATTTTAAATGCATGTGAAAACACCAACCAGTTCTTTGCAGCATTGTCTCAGTACTAAATTTTGCAGCAACCCTACCCGCAGAGTCCTACTCATTTGGGAACACCAAACAATACTGATTGCTTCTTTTTTAGAGGTGCTGCTTGGCAACATTTTGTTACAAATGGCTTTCACTGAGCTTCAAAAGGAGTTCATATGTTAGAGGAGGACTTAGTGTCTATGATCCTTTTCCACTGCAGGGAATGATTAAAGCAACCAGAGAGGTTGTGTTCGCATGGCAAATTTAGCCAAGGCATGTCCATACAAGCGTAGCTACCGGGTTTTAGTGTATTCAAGTCAGCACTTGAGCTCCCTGTGTGCACGTCCACACAGTTCAAGAAATAACCTAAACTCCAGAAGAGATCATAGGAGCAAAGCAGCATGCATGCAGGGTGGGCAATCAAAGGGCCAGGGCTCTGCAGTGGATTAGGAAGCAAACAACTTTTAAGCTATGGTTAGTGTGAAAATGAGGACTTCGGACTGGATTATCAGGATGGGTAATTCAGCTGCTGTCTGTGTTCTTGCATGGAGGGACTAATGGCACCTCCGAGTTTTCTTAGTTTGGGCTCTTCCCTGAACTCCTAAAGTTTCTAGCTGCAATGCCATGATTGACTGTGTAAGTGACACCCGTCCGGCTCAGTGCAAAGGTGAGCAGAGCAGTTTAAACCATTCTTCAGCAGTCATTTAAACTAAACTGGATTGAGTTAGAAACAGCCCTTTACAGTCTTACCACCTACAGCTGAGGAGAGCTTTAAAAAGCTGTCCTTGACACCTCTTAGATTTTAGTTATTCTTATCTCCTTGTTTCTTTATGACTCTGTCATTCAATCCACCGTCCAAGCTGCATCTTGCTCAGAAACAGTTCAGGCCGATTCTCCGTTTTTCAAGAGGAAAATATGATAGCTAAAGAACAGAGAGTGTCTGCGGCAGGACTTGGCAGCAAAGGAGGAGCAGGACCTCGGAAGAGTGGTTGGAGGACGGGGTGTAGCTGCAGATCCTCTTCTTCCTCCTGTCCCTCGGAAGCAGGGGGGTGAGGTCTGAGCTTGTTTCAGAGTGAAAAATGCCACCTCTTTGGCCAAAGACAGACAGAGTAGCTCCTGGAGTGGGACAGCACCTGCGAATAGTCGGGTGTTACTGTCAAAATTATTAACAGCTCTCTTGGCAACAATTATAAGAATTAGATCTACACTTTTCCTTCTAACTTTTGGCTTTCACTCATTTTTGTATGAATTAAGCATCACATAATTGTCTTTTCTTTAAGAAACCTCTACAACTATGTGGGTCTATCTGAAACAGACTTATTAACATGTTACGTATATTCCGCCCCAAATTAGATTTGGAGTTCTGTCTTAAATCTGTCTATAACCCCATATAACCTTAATCATTTTTTTCATGAATCATAAATTCTTTCAAAATATTTTGCTGCCAATCACACAATCCCTTATGTGATTATGGAGGGGCTCAACCTGCTGGTCCCCGTAACCGTGCGCTCACAGGAGCCATGCTCCTTCTGCGGCTCCGGCTGGGCGCTCCCTGTTTTGCTGGTCGCGCCTTGTGAACTTATACACTTCACCACTTCAATGACCTACTGAGATTTACTCTGCAGTAATAACACGTAATAAAAAACCCCATACATTTCCCCCTCCCAGTATCATGAATGTATGAAGTTTGATCTGGTCTGCTCTCATCTTGGGCTTGCTTGGGTGGAAGAGCGTGGTGTTTGGCACACACCTAGCAGGGGAGCAGGGCCGCTGTGGTGCCCATGTTCATGCTGTTCTTGCTCAAGCAACAGCGAAGCAGCAGTGCAGCACAGATTAGAGCGAGACTTGATGGTCCCAGCGCACCCTCAGACTGAAATATTCAAGAAACCAGAATGGGATCAGTGAAGGCAATACTCAGATATCCTTTTTAATCAGGTGTTCCTCTCTAGCTTTCAAATCCTGAAAGGGGGAATATGTAGAAGCAGCACAAAAGACACAACCCAATGAGTGCATATAATTAAAAAGCTGCAGCAGCATAATTAAAATGATAACAGAGGCAGAAAGGTAGCCAGTCTTCAAAGGTGATTTGAGAAAGCACCAAGGTGAAATGAGATTTTTGCCATTAACTTAACTAGGGCTGAGCTTTCCCTACAAATTTAATACCTTCCTAGGTGTCCCACCTAATGTTTGTACTTATTAGGAGCTACACAGGTGAAAATCAAGTAGATAATTTTCATTGTGTCCTTATTTCAAAAAACTGCAATTGAAAGCTGTCCCCTAGAAAAATAATATTTTCATTTTAGAGCATGATATTTATTTGATAGTTCAGTGCACTATTTCAGCATTTCCTTTTGCATGAAAGAATATGTATGCAACGCGGTGATACAGAATGGTATTATAAGAAACATTTCACAAAGTTCAGTTGCAAATAATGGCTTATATCGGCTATGCATATGTGCATACACAGTATAAGTTTTATTTCAGGGAAAAAAAAAAGTGGAAAATTGCAGTATTTGTTACACTTATCAGACTAGAACACATTTAAAAGGTTGCTTTTGAAAGATATTTCTATGTGACCAAAAGCAGTTAATAGTAGTTTCTTGTTGAAGACCTCAAGCTATCTTTCTATAAAGGACTGATACTGTAAAGTCCTGTATATCTATTTCTGCTCCAGTCTAGGAAAACCCAGTTGCACCGCTGCAGAAGAAGCAGTTCTACTTGTGCAGCCGGTTTTGTGTAGAAGGGCTACGCTCTGCATCTTGTCTGTGTTTTCACAACGATCTACTATTGCTTAAAAACAATCCATAATGTTCTAAAAATAATAAGCCTACGTGGTCTGGAAAAATGGAAAATGGAAATCCTGTCACATTTTATCCAGAGGGAATTGATACATTTTGTTTTGCTCTGTTCCCTAAAGGGTGCAGCAGATGTACAGGTGCTAGACTAGAAATTGTTATAATTACAAAACCTGTATTCAGTTCCTCGGAGAGCTTTGAGATTTTGAACATACAGCAGAAACTCGAGCTTTGAAGAGAAAAAAAATAATCCATATGCCCAAAGAACAATAGAGTACAGGATGATTGCCTGAATTATTTACTGCAGCAAGCAGATCATTAAGAAATACAGCACAACAAACAAAACTCAGAAGAAGCACTGTAAATCTAAACAATATCAAGAACAAAATTGCTGGCCCACAAAGGGTTTTTTTCATATATATATATACACACAACTTTTGTTTTACACTTTCTGCACCTACGGAGTGGTTATATAAGAATCTATACAGGCTGATATCACTCTTCTCCTCACCCTGTCTCTGTTGCCTGTGAATTGCAGCTATTTGTTTTCTGTGAGGGGAAAAATCTTTATTACTACTAACACAGGAAAATAAGTTGAATTCTGTATGTTCCCATCCAGCTGAAAAAAAAAAAAGAAAGGAATGTTTACTCTGTATTTGGAAATGGTCTGTCATTGGTGTTGGCAATAGAAGAGAAAAGGAATAGAAGGGAAAAGGTTTTCAGGTCCTTGCTTACAGTTGTGTTGTGCTGTTGGGTACCGTGCCGTTCCAAGAAGCCATGTGTGAATCCTCTGGTTTCTTGGGCAGCTCCAAAATTTACTGATATCAGTATGAAGTTCATAGCCATTCGTCAGTGCTGCTGGGGCACTCACATGTTCCTTCTAAATCAAGATATGTAATTTATGCATATCTTCTGGAGACTAGAACATTTTATGTAGATCTGTCCCAATTATTTGACAATCTGCGTTGTTCAAATTTCATCCCTTCCTCATATCATTTGAAATTCATATGGCAATTGAAATGCACTGTAAGATGGTTTCAGATTTCTCTGGGGAGTTTGGCAAAAGTGGAGTTCCCTCGTGTTTAGCGTTTTATCCCCCTGTTGTATTTACCTGCAGCCACTTTGCTACAGGGGGAGGCAGCAGCCGTCTCAGGGATGAACGGGGAGAACCTCAGTGTATTTGGTGTCTAGAGCATTTGGTGACTGGCACAGCACCAAATTATTAATACTGTGATAACAGCATTAAATCGGCTCCTGTGGTGTACATCCTTTTCCTTTTAATCGCTGAGTGTTTTGCTGCTAGTCACTGTCACATTTTACCTCTTACATTTAGGAAATTGTGCTTAGGTAGTAAGAGTGAGGCAGGGGAAAGGAGGGACGAGCAATGTCGAGGGAGGAGGATGAGGGCAGAAAGCTCAAGGCAACGGCTCAGAATGATTAACTGAGCCCAGGACAGCCATCATGATGCCCTGTGAGAAGATGCAAACTCGTGTACTGGTACCCCCAAACAGCATGAAGCATCAACCATTTTCTATTTTTTTAAATTTTCCATTTTTTTAATTTGATTTCTAGTCTGTTTGCAGATCATGCGTTATGTGCTACTCCTTACTTAGCGTGGTTTACAAATAACAGTCTAATTTCATTCATTCATTACTATAATTATTTGATAAATAATCTGTTATACTAGCAAAACTTCAGTCTCATTGAAAACCTAAAAGCTATTATACAATGGATTTTTGACAGTCTCATTGGAGCCCACTCTGATAAAATCTATAGGGAAATCACTCCCTGCATTGCTGTTCTCATTACGCAGCTTTTTAGACAATAGGCTCACTAAAAAAACAGAACACTTTACTGCTTTTCCTCTGTACAAGAGCGACTTTGTTCTTTGCTGGTTTTCCCATAAAACAAACGCAAACACCAACAAATAAAGGAATAATCATTTAGCTATTGCTGTCACTTCTGAGGGACCTTACAGAGTAGGAACTTTCCATTCAGTCTCTGCAACTGAGAAGGAAAAAGTGTTTGTTCTTCTGTTCACCCTAAGGACAGCATCATGTTCAAATGGCCTTCACAAGCTCTGCTCCATCAGCAGACACAGAAGGAATGCAATATCACAGTTATTTTTGTGTGTGTTTTGAGTTGGTATAGATATTTCTGTTATGGAAATGCACCTTTCAAGTTTTCAAGATTTGTATTCTGCAATACAGAATAGCATGAATTTAATAGTATCGTCTGCTTCCTGAGATGACCTGAGTCGAGAAACAAAGCAGGAACCTATCTTTTAGACATTTACATACAAAACATAGGAAATGGGAAACTGAAAATCTCTGTAAGTAGCATCATTCTGCGAGCTTTATAGCATTCTTAAGCACGTAGTAAATTGTGTTAGTAGCGCTGTTAAACAGAAGCATTTAAAAGAAGAGTATTTCAGTTGTTTTCAAAAAAATAAAAAACCAAACAAGTGAAAATAACCCTCAGAGAATATGCTGGCACTTACATTTCTCACAATTAAGCACCAAGCAAGGGATTTTTCTCTACTTTGAAGGAAATTTCTGTAGTAAACTTTCCAAATTTTGGGGGAAAAAAAAAAAAAAAGAAAAAGATGTTCTAGAATGGCATTGCATTGTGTTTCATCTGGCACAGCTCTTCAATCTCTTCAATAATTTCTGGTGCCACAAAATGTCTCCATGTAACATAGCAACAGTTTCAGCAACTGTGCAGATTTAGAATCATCGAAAACATTGTAGTTTGGTCTAATTCACATGGATCCCTTCCCGATTCTGTACATTGTCTAATGTGTGGGTATGGTATTTACAAATAGCTGTCTCCCCTCCCACAGCAAAAGAAAAGAGTAATAAGACAATGTGAACGCATACTACGTCTGATACTTGAAATGTCTATGAGGCATCTGACACATCTTGGAAAGGAAAAAACTCCTTACTTAAGGGGAAGATACCTCATTTCTTTCTGAATACTTAATAGCAACACATTAATAATCAAAATAAACAGAGAGCAATAAATAAAGGGGAGATGGTAAGATGATGAAAGATCTATTGCTTATGGAATGTGTGCTTTCTTACGCAATGCACTGAGCTCCAAAACAGCTTTCAAATAGATAGTGTACAAAGTTATGTCAACAATGGGGTATGGACAAACTGATCAAATTCAGAGAACATTCTGAAAAGTGCCGGAGCCTGGGATGTACTGATTCATGAGCAGTAGCTTACATCTAGAGGGCAGTTTAATCAGATTAAATAAACACCATAATAAGGCTTTAAGTATACTTGTAAGGTTACATATTTAAATAAGGAAATGTGTAGGATTAACTTGCTAAGGGGTTGGTTAGTTATTTGGTTTCTTTTCCTAAAGCTATATTACATTGTAGTATATTTTCCAAAAAGGAACATTGGAAGCTGTTTAATATAAATTTATTTTTAATTAAAAACAAACAAACAAACACCCAAAACAAAACAACAACAACAACAAAAAACCCAGATTGAATAAAAGCCTAGAAATTTACAGTTTCCCAGAAAACCTAGAAAAGACAGTTCTTCCACCAGTCAACATGAAATGGCCTTCATGGTCTGGTACGTCTTTGCCAGTTTATATATGTATTCTTATTATCATAGAATCATACACTGGTTTGGGTTGGAAGGGACCTTAAAGATCATCTAGTTCCAACCTTCTGCCATGGGCAGGGACACCTCCCACCAGACCAGGTCTCAAAGCCCCATTATGCTGTAGTTCGTTAAAGGTTGCTATCATGAGCTATCTTCCATCTGTGGAGCAGTGGCAGCTGACGGTCAGCGAAGGGTCTTAGGTGCTGTAGTTACACTTATATGTATATAAATGTTTGTGCGTGTGTGTGTGTGTGTATAAATACATGTGAGTTACTATAGCTTGAACACAGAAACTCTACTCTGAAAGAAGACTTCTTTCTCACCATGTCTCTCTGTTATGAGCAAGTAGGCTCCAAAATTATGACCGCAGGGAGTTTTTCTTCCTAGCAGAAACTCCACAATCAGAGCAGGGGAAAGGAGCGGCTACGTTGTGCAATGGACCCCTCAGTGGGATGATGCATTAAATGTCTCTTGATCACACTGAGATAAAATCAAGACTTCTAGAACATGAAATGAAGACCACGCTGGTCTGAAAACACTGAAGAATATTATTAAAACACGTAAAAGAAACCACCCTGCAGCTGAGTTTACAGACCTGAAATTTAAAATGAGCATCCTTGCCTTCAGCTGCAGTCAATAAACAAATAGCCCTGCACGTCTAGGTAGGACACTGCAAAGATGCCACCAGGCTCTGCTCCCACCCCAGAGAGAGAAGCGCTGTCTTCGCCTACATGCTGAGCTGAGATGCACCCTGCGCTATGAATTGATCCCCCTTGGCCAAGGGGGAGCAAAAGCAGAGGGAGCCGGTGCACCACACAAACAAGCCTCCAGCAATAACTGTGGAGCAGCACGCTCCTGTTTCATACAGCTTCTCTCTCCCTCTCTGGAGCAGAGCTGCAGCTAATATAGAAGATACGGGTTTCACATTTTAGTAGCCGTTGAGACGTTCAGGACGTGTGCTGCTGGTAACCTGGTGAGCACTTCACTCATTCTGAATACACAGTTTCTGGAAAGATCTCATTTTCCCTCTCAGACAGCACATCCTAGCAAATAATGGTGAACTCGAAGACAGAGATGAACATTACAAGAGTTACATACTAAAAATACAGTAGCGGTCCCTGACTTCATCTTTAGCAAACAGCACACTGTAAGAGGAGGAGAAAGTGTAGTCTAAATAATCTCGTTTAAAAACAAATATATGATATTAGGGCAAATCTTGTCCTTAATGAAGTCTGTTAGGTCTTGTGATTAATCTCATTACAACCGGGATTTCATGCAAATAGTTGCTAGCAATATTAACGCTGATAGTAACGCTTGCCACAGCTGGAGGTCATGAGAACTTAAGGGCATTTTCCAGCCCTCTTCCCTGAGCACCACTTTCGCAAGGAGTAATTATGCAGAGTGAAAGCTGATGGATTGTTCTGATATCAGCGAAGCCTTCATGTCTTTTCACCAGATGTAAAGTGTAATCAGAATTTTACAGAAGCACTTCTGAATGTCGTTTTTACAGTTTTCTTGGCAGCTTTTTAGAATCCATTTCCTGTCATACACGGAGGTACAAAGAGGCAGAATTGTAAAAATGCTGCATTTCTTTTCCTCTTTTTTCTTAAGCAGGGGAAAGCTAATGACAAGAAATAGCGGATCGAATCGATATCAGATGTGTAACACTGTAGGAACTTCGGTAGCCCTGTAAGCTGGCTGTGTTTTTTTTCCGTTGTTGGATAGTGCCAGCTTGCCTATTATCTCAACTTTTGTTTTGTAATTAAAATGTCTTTAGCCAGAAGTAGCACGGTATTGCTATGCTTAGTGACGGAAAATTTCAGATCATCAGCATCCCTTGCCAAACGCCTCATACACGCTGCGCCTAGCACCTGGAACGTGTGGTTTACAGCAGCTTCCTATGCTGCAAAGAGGAAATATTTGGATCGCAATCTGGGACTCGCAATGGCAAAGCAGAGCTGATACCGGAGCGCGGTGGTGTGCTGCTGTGCCAACGGCAACAGCGGATGGGAGCAGGGTAAGAGCTCAGCAGAAGATTGGTCAATTATTTTTATAGACAATCTACCTACCTGGCCAAACCGCAGAGAAGTCTGTGACCAGTCACCAACTTATTATCATTACTCGACCTTTGATTAAAGTCTGCCGCTCCTGATTGCTGATATTGCGCAGTTTACTTAGTGTTGGTAGATCAACTGTATGGACTGTTGTCATGGGCATTTGTGAGTCCTCAGTGCCAGGTCATAAAATGATTGGCAGCACACAGCAATACTGAGAATCTCACACCTGTAAAGCTGTCAAACCGTAGATAGTGTACGTATTCATTGTCTTACAAAACAGATAAAGAGAAAGGTTGATCAACAGGAAAGGAAAGGGTTGTGCCTGCCTATCTGCTCCAGATTGAAAGGAAAGATCCATATAGGCAAGATCTTTATCAACTTAAGGCTGTTTTCTGGAATCAGCAAGGGTATTTTTGCTTCTCAGGCTTCCTCCTGACCGCTACTCTGGGACATTCAGCTTAGTTTTTGCTTCTCTTCTCTGTTTCGCTTCTTAGTGAGCATTTGTACATTGTGAAATAGGCTCTTTCCCTTCAGACTGGACACATGCAACAGCTGGGGGTTGTTTCAGAGTTGGATGCCTAATAAGGAGACAAAATTCAAAAGCTCTTATCATTCTCAGTGTTGTACAATGCGTTATATTGTAGCCCACATTTCTGAAAGATTAGGGGAGAAAATGTTGCCCACAGAACAAAAAGCTCAGGCAGATGATGCAACACGTCGTGACCAGTGAAGGTACCTCTGGAAAACGTTTTGGTGAAATAAGGCCAGGAAAGTTTTGGTTTTTACTTTGATGACATGGCTTCAGTAGTGAGGATGTATTTGAAACTGTGTTTGGTTTTGATCTCGTTAGGAGTTAAATCAATGCGAAGGTGACTGATTGCAGAAGCTGTGCTCCCATGAGGTCTTTTACACAAGAACAAAAACATTGTCATATTGTGATTCACATGAGTAAAACCAGGAACAATGCAACTCAGCGACAAATTTGTTGGGTAGGAACAGTCCAAACGGTTTGCCTTTGGTGTGGTTAATTAGCCCAGTAAGGGCTTGCAGAGTTAGAGACTAAGTGATGCTCTGCAGTTTTTGCTCAATCACCTGCATGATGTGGTTGTGCTGGAATATTGTGCTCGAGCTTGGAAACAAATTCAGTCTAAACCAGCTTGTCTGCCTGTGCATCCTATGCATAATGCAAGCTCCGTGAGCTCTTTTTCGTGACTACTCACTTCTACCCGAGACTGCTAAATTGCCCTTCCCGTTCCTTCTCGTATTGTTATGGGCCTATTTTAAGATGGATTTGCCATTCCCTGAACCTTCTTATTTACCTTGTTTGGCTGTTCTCTCAAAGGTTTGGCAGCTTTCCACAGATAAGTTTGCTACTGAAGATACAACATATTAATGCCAATGCAGCCAGAAAGAAATTTAACTAATTATTATCCAAATACTAGTATCCAGGTAATGTTGCTTTTATGACAAAGTAGAACGCGTTTTCTAAATCTGCTTTCAGATTTTCTTGAGGGTGGTGAGATATTTTCCAATGCACTGTGTCTTTGTACCAGGCTGCTGCACTGCTGGTATGTGGCTGATTATAGGTAAACAGAGAATGTGAATACGAATAAGGAAGGTTAATAATTGAGCATAAATTACCGCAAGTTATATTAAACCCGGGAGATGTTATAATCCCTGAGGTAAAGGACATAAGACATATGGGTCTTGTACCAGCTGACAATCAAGACATGCAATGCTGTCACCAGCACTATAAGAATGCTTATTTCTATTCTTGTAATTTCAAGTAGGCCTTAAGTAGAACGTAAGTATCTCTCATGTTTGCTATCTGCACAGCTGTGAATTTCATCGAGCTCCGATGTAGTTCTTATGCATTTAAAGAAAGAGCTTCTAAAACAGCAAAGTAAGAGCTGAGCTCTCTCCAGAAATACAGCAAAAACAACTTCTTTAGGCATCACGTGTCTCCAGCTCTGCTTCTTATGGCTTTGTGTGACACACGGAATCATAACCTTCTCCCGCACACCCAAAGGAAGGATGCTTTGTTTTAAAGGAAGCTTTTAACTTTTCTTTGCCATCCCCAAGGTGCCTAAATAACATAGTCAAGTCATCCAACCTTGAAGCCAACTTATCCAGCCTTGATTTTCCAGACCCATACACCAATATGAAATACTGTCTCAAAGTCAATAGGTTTATGTATGCAGTCAGGAAGATTTAAGTCTGTGTCAAACACAAGTACTTGCTTTCAGGTTTAGCTGAGTACAATCAAAACTCTTGTCAGATACAAGTCTTTAATTAGATTTATTTTTTTTCCATGATATTTCTACTGTAACATTTATATAACCTGTGAGAACTGGTAATATCATTCTCCTTTCGGCATATTTACACTCCAACAAGCTGCCGGGTCCATAAACGCACCCAGAGACACAGTGCATCAGTTGCCACCATTCCACTGCCAAGAGCCAAAACAGAAGAAAAAGGCCAAATCTGTTAGTATATTTTTTCAACAAACTAAAGAAAAAGAGTTAGTCATGAGAGCAAAATGATTGCCAGTCTATGAGATAAGAAGATTGAAGCTGCAGAATGCAAAAGAATTTCATTGACCTGTTATTGGTTTGAAAAGATAAAAGGCTTTCTCTAGAAGTGCTTTAAAAATGCATATATACACACACACATACATATGCACACACACAAGGTTAACAGAAAGCTAAAAAAGTTCAGCTGCAAGAAGTTATACCAGCGGGGCTATTATCTCTTCGTGTGACCGTGGATGCATTGTAGTTGTCTCATTGCTTGTCAAGGAGTTTCTGAATGTCTGGAAAAAGAAGAGAAATCCCTGTTAATTAAAGCTGAGGATGGGAGAAATGAATCAGTAAGAAATAAAGGGAGGGAGGTAATCAATGAGGAAGGAGGATCCTGCTGGTAGGATGCAATTAGACTTCAAGGAAAAGGACACTGTGATTGATCATATGATAGCTCCCTGGCTATCATGAAATATTTTGCTCCACTCGCTGTGAGAACACAAAAGTGGTAATTGTGTCAATGTTGCAGTCAAAGTTTTAAAACAACAGAAAGTTGACACACATAACTGTATCGAATGAAAAAAAAACCACACCAAACCACAGATGAGTATTGCGAATCACAGCATCTCCCATTAGGTATTGGGAAGGAGAGAAAAAATGGAATAATGAACCTGTTGCACTGATGAAAATTTGGTCTCAATAATTAACTCTGATACACAGAAATAAAAGCTGAACTGTCTAGAATGATCTTACATAACAAAGCCCAGCAGAACTGTGGACAAAAGCTTCTTCTTAGCAAGCTAGGTAGTAGTAGGAAGTGGTTTTGATTAAAAGTAAAGAATGAGTAAACATGTAAAATAAAATCTGATAAGGAGTAGAAAAGCATGTGAGATTTCCTTTTCTGTAGGAACCGCAAGATTGTAGGTGAGGTGGATGTCTCCCTTTGTGGCTGCTGTGGGAGAAGATCCTTTTAAATGGGTGTACCATGGAGTGAGGGAAGGACAACTGCGTAAGTCTAGGTGAAATGTTTTTGACCCAAATCTCATCCTATTGTCTAAATTCACATTTTAATATTGAATTCTATTCTGGCTCTGGTGGCAGGATCAGGACACCACTGTGTCTGTCAAAATCATTTTAGATGGTGTGGTCTGAAGGGCTCATAACTAATTGTTAGCTTTGTTTATTAACAACTAACCCAAGCCCTACGTTTTTGTAGAAAATTGGATTAATCCGGTTTTCAACTTCCATCAGACCAGCATGCCTTCTAGATTATTCTTCACATAAGCCCTGGATTTTTAATTTTTTTTTTTTTTTCCAAATCCTTCAACACCATATGACAGATTCCCCCAAAAGACAAACCATTCGGGCACAGGCTCGACTGGGGCAGGATATTACAGGACATAAATAGAAAGAAAAAGCTGTAAATTCCTAATATGCTGACTACCTTCCTCACCGTCACCACTGGGGCTCTCAGGATATATTGCTGCCATTGAGGAAGTCACCTCTGTAACCGAAATGGAGATATGGCAAGTGCTGTGTTCTTCCTGCAAGATGTTTTCTCGCAGGCATTTATTTGTTTTCCTTTCTAGCAGGGAAGCCACAGCAGTTCATTCTGCTTTTCTTCTTCTTGAAATTAATGTTGTGAACAAATGAGAAAAGTCACACCTAAAATAATTCCCCATCTGTAAAAGTGGGGATAATAACGCCTTCTTCACAGGGGTGTTGTACATCCCAATTAAAGGTTTAGCGGAGCTCTCTGAGACATCTCTCTGCGTGGCTTGCTCAGCCTTCAGCTCCCTCCCCGTGTGTTCACACAGGAGCTGATCCTCAGCAACACCTTAGATGCCTTGATTTTGTTTAAAGCCAGTGGCCTAAAGCTCATGACTTATCATCCAAATTTCTAGTCCCCAACCCTGTAGATCTTGAGTTTTACTCCAATACAGACTTCAGAAGAAACCAGTTAAATATTGCATGTGTTGTATGATCATTTAAAGTACGTTTTGTAATAATATCCTCTAAACAATGTACAGCCTTTGGGTACTGCTAGGTAACATCCCAGGGCTGGCCACGGGGAAGGAGGTGCAACCTGCACTCCTGGAGCTGAAGGACCCACACCCAGCCGATGCCCTGCACACAGCGCTGTCTGCAGTATGGCAGTTGTAACGTAGCCACCCTTCATGCAACTTCATGGAAATTATTTGAAACAATTTTTGTCTTTTCCTTCTACTTCCTCTAACATTCAAGCTGGTATGAATTCGGATGGTTTTTTGCAGGTTGAGTTCTTCCTTCCCTACATGAAATGTGGCATCTGTTGACAGCTGGGTGATNGGGGGGGGGCAGAGGAACCAAATTTGGCAACCATGAAACATTTAACGAATTTGCTTTGGTCTCTCCGAGTAGCTTGTGCTGAATAAATTTCGTAAAAAGCAGTTAGATTTGTGTTGTACTTTGCAAGACAAAAATAATGTCATGACATCTTAGTGAGCACTACTATTGTGCAGTGGAAGTACATGTGGCCAGGAGACATTTAATGAAAAGACATTTTAAAGTCACTAATCCTAGATTTAAAAAATACCTTTGTTTCTTACAGCACTCATCTCCTGGAAGAAGAATGCTTTCCGAACAAAATTTTAATATTAAAATATTCTTCACCATCAAGGGCTAGAGTGAGCTGCATTTCAGGCTGGAGACAATTAAAAATTAGTGGGAAATATCTGGAAATGGCACCCAGTACAAGATGGTAGAGATATAAGTTTCCTATTTTATAAACATTCTTCTTATGGAGGGATACCGGCTCTGCCATCCTTCGCTGGTGTAAATCAGAACTCCAGTAGGATACGCAGAGATGCTTTGGTGTAAAACCAGCCTAAGGAAGGGAAGAATCAGACCCCTGTCTCTGAGGAGTTCCTGGTAACATGCTTTTGCCTGTGGCGATGGTTTACTTTTGAGGTCACCTTTCTACAAAATATTCTTTCAACAACTTTATGCTGTTTTCCAAGTATTTGGAATATATTTGCAGCAGTTCAGGGGAGTCAGGACTCTGGAACAGCAAGTGAGACACCCATACCGTCTTTACACATCAGTTTAAAGATTCCTTTTTCTGCCCAGTTGCATATGTACATGCACTTTAAAGAGGATATACTTATCACTAAACTTACACATTTTTCAAAATTAAGCATTAGACCCAGTTTCGTAACACACAGTCTAAAAGTGAGCGATATGAGCGGTAGCGGTGTAAGGACACTTCACACCAGCCCGCCTTCCCCTCCCAGAGGGTCCCAGTGCTGTGCTGAGACCCAGCTGCAGCCCTCCCACCGACCGCCGCTCCTGCCAGCATTGCCTAATTGCTGCCGCCAGCCCCGCTTTGCTGCGGGGTTCCTCCTCCTAACAAATGTGAGCGCCTCGGTGAATGTCAGACCAACCCTGTCGGGATGAAAATCCTCAACAAAAAGATGATGATTACAGACTCATTAGGCAAACCTATAGTGAAAGTGCTGTGACCAAATGTTCAGCACTTACAGTGCCATAAATTTTCCTAAATGGTATAAGAGTGTTTTAAGCAGGCTCGCACTTATTCTGGGTCAGGGTCACTAGGGAAGGATTCTCCCTTGCTTTAGCTCATGTGGCAGAATCAGGGCTTGTATATTTTGGGGTTGCTTCATTTTGACTTTTAAGAGATGGTCTCAAGCCAAAAGCCTGGATCTGAGCTCAAGCACTGAATCCAGGCTTGCGTGATCAAAGCATCCCTCTAACAGGCAAGAGCAGCAGAACATGGGAAACGTTTCTTTTGGATTTGAATTTCGAACTTCCAGCTGAAAGATCTGGATCCTTGATTGTTGGTCCACTAAAGACGTACCGTATCTGCACACAGAACAACAATTTTGGTTTGCACCTCTTTTATATTTGGGGAGCACAGATTGTTTTATAAAGAAAAAGAAGCCTAGTATATTCACAGCAGCAATTAATATTAAACATGCTGTATATATAATTGATAGTGATGACGACTGAGTAAATTAACTCTGGGGTTTATTTTTCTTGGAGGGCTTTGTGTGTTTCATCCAAAATTGATTAGCTGCCTTGTCTTGACTTTATCACACCGTATTGAACTCACTGGCACTGAACCCACTGCACCTGTGTCTTTGTGGGAATGAGTAATGCAACCTCCACGAAGTGTCATATGAAGGAAATAGCAATCTGGACAGAGAAACAGAGTTATTGATGTCCGTCTTCTAGTAAGCTAAAATGATGCTAGCCACACCTTCTACTGTGTCCTCCAGTACTGCAGTGTGTTGGACATCACTCAGATATTTTCTTGGAGGAACATCCAAATGGAAATCTTGGCCTCCTACAAGAAACCATAGATAATAAAATAGTTTTTGTGTGCAATTCTACTATGATTAACAGTAGAAGTAGTGAAAATATTTTTTAAAATAATCCATAGGGTTGCTAAGGTTGACGTGAGTGTACCCGAATGTTAAATTTGGTCAATTTTTTTCCTGTGTGCTGCATTTTTTTCTCAGCTGTATCAGGAGTTACTGTTTGGCTCTGGTCACCAGAGCGATAGGCAAAACAAGCTGAGCAATAATAGAGAAATTCATGTGATTTCAACCCCTCTTGCATTTGCTTTTTTGAGTGACGAGTGGCAGGAAGCCAACTTTCAAGCTAGTGTTTGGAAAGAAAGGACGAGTTCACTGTACTCCTGTTCAAAGCATGCCCACGGGTAAACGCATGGAACAGTTTACCACTGCCGAAAGGCTGAGAGGGGACATGATCTCCTTTCTGAATACAGCATGGAGCTTAGCACTGGGAAGGAAGAAGACCTGCTTGACTTAAAGACAATATTGGCACAAGAGTAAAACAAAAAGGACAAAGTGTTCATAAATAAACAGAACTGGAAATAGGAAGGTTTTTAGCCATTACAGGAGTAAAGTTATGGAAACATCCTGAGATTTAGGACCACACATCAGCAGTATCTCATTCCTAGAGATGACCCCACAGTATTTATCTGAGTTCTTTCATTCCTTTCTTGAAAGAGAAAATGAAAAAAATGACTCATAGAAATGCTCTATTGGCATGGTGTCAGTCCCATGAGCCTGCTGTATTCTGCAAAGAACTAACTATAGCTCTACAGTTATTCACCTGGATTTTACTGATAGCTTTGCACATTTGCTCTCTCTTTTTTTTTTTCTTTACTTATATTCCTGCATGCAATATCTTTCAAAGATTAAATAAATTACTATTCAAAAGGCAACATTACAATTCTATTTATACTCCCAGGTTCTCCACTGAAACTCAGTACTACAATGTATTTTCTAAAAGTAAAAAGAATTTGCTTTTTTGTAAAATATGTTAATATAGAAAAGCTTTTGAAGGAGAAGGAACTTCAAAGACTCCGTAATGCTCTATTATTATCTACTCCATGAAAAAGGAACCACAGTATCTTACCTTGCTGACAGTGCATACGACTACTAATTTTTGGGGGACTTTAGGACATATAAGGGGGAATGAATCAAACTGTTGGTCATTTCACAAAATGGTTCTAGGGAAAGATTAAGTTCACCTGTGAATTTCCCTGAAGTACAGTCATTTGTGCACATATATGAAGCAAAACGCACTTTTACAATATTGGGTCATTATATAGAATTGTTTTCCCCCACATAAATACTCAGCAAATAGGCATTTTTGCACCTTTGGGGTTGGTTGTTGGTTTTTTTTTGCTTGAAGGGTTATCTTTGTTACCCTTCTTCATACCCTGTGAATTATTACTTGACTGGAGGACCTGGGAGGTTGTGTAGGTATTTCATCTGGGGATGTTAAAAAGGAGTTCAGTGTCTTGCCGCTGCACTGCTGTCACTACAAAGCTTTCTGGGTCTGCCTCAGTGAGCACAAGAGCCTACAGCAGGATTCGGTCCCCCCGGTGGGTGCTGCTGGATTTATTGGACTCATACCTCTCTAGCTGCTGGGCATCTCTGGGGGCTAGAGGAATACAAAAGGGATGGACCACAGAGAGGGGCAGTAGTCTCAGCCCTCCCATATATTGCTACTGTATTCCCCTCTACCTCTGACAACAAACATCATATCTCTTACATACTTTAATCGCTGGGGATTTTTTCTTTAATGAACCATCTTTTTAAAAAAATTAGACTCACACACATACACGGATCTATACTGATATTAATCAGACAAGATATTGCATATGCTCCAAGCCATGGAAACTTCTTGGTCTCCAAAGACAGTTACAGAAGTTGTAATCATTATTAAAGAAAACAAACAAACAAAAAAGAACCGAAAACAACAAGAACCTCAAACTGTCAAACCTACTGAAAGAAATTTATGAAGATTTCTGGAGGTCTCTGAAAGGCAATGGGGAGCGCTGCTTCCACAGCACGCCCATCAGAGGAAACCCACAGCGCACGATGCTCCACCAGGCAGGTTACTCTGTGCCATGCTCACGTGGCAGCGAATGGCACCGAGGAGCAATAGCTGGCTACATAAACCATTATTCCACTGAATTGCAACTACTCTCTTGCAAAGACTGTAAATATAAGTTTAGAAATCTTTTCCGCTGCCTTTTCTCAGAAGGTTATAGCACAAAGCACCTTCGGACGGATCCTCTCAGGTCTGTATCTAGCACAGATGACTGAAGGAAGGCAGAGCTCTGCCCTGCAGGCAGGTGCACATAGTGCTTCATCTTGGGGCTCAGTGGGGGGCAGGGGAGGCGTAGAACAAACTGGGGAAGAAAATCACCCTTTTTCAATCCTCTTATCATGCCTTTGTTTTATTTTAAGAAAACTGCACACTGCCAGAAATCAAGGCATGAGAAACATCTGTGTTTCCTCATTTTTGTAACACAGTTATTCTTTGAGTCCTGGCTGATGCACATGCTACACTTATTTTTTCATATTTTGCACCTTTTTAATTAAAAATTATTTATCCAATAATTTTCTTTTAGAATGTTATTTACTTTTTCTGCCATTGTAAGGTTATTGAAATTTAGAGGAGGAAAAGCCGTAACCATGACATCCTGAGGTGAGTGGGTGAACTAAACCATGGAAAGAGCCTGTAACAAGGTATTACAACAGGAATAAGCATCAGACAGGTGTATCATCCCTGAGAAGTCAGTGAAAGCAGAGAAACGACAGCACAAATTAGGTTCTGTAAATTAAAATGTAAAGAAACTCTGACTAAGCATCTTGAACGTCTCATGAAATAAGAGGTCACTAAAAGATTGCTCTTGCTTGTGTCAACAGAATCCCTTCAAAAACAAACGCCTGTCTTGTGCTGGTACCATGATATATCTATTCCTCCATTACTAACTTCTACACTTTTGCATTGCATCTCTGTCAAACATTGAACACAGCACCTTTACTCATTACCTTATAAATCTACTGTAGCAACCTAGAAGTCATAAAATTGCCAATGTGTATTTATGGAGTAGGTGTATTTTATCAGGGCTTTTTCTTCCACGTCTTTTAGTGGTAGTAGACTGATACCTATTGAAATTCAGAAACATTTCATATAAATAGATGTTTATTTTGTTGTTATTTAAATATATGAGACTGTACTATATGTGTGGCTCCTGATACTTACATGTAAATTTCTTTTAAAGAGATGACTAAGCCAATTTAAGCTGCATGTAAAGAAAACATTTCTTTACCGAGAGTTGCATGTCAAATTTCAGCCAGAGAGAATTTTAATGCAGAACCCTTAGACTTACAAACCCCTCAGAAACAATATTTATAATGGAAATTTTGACAGCACCTTCAGTACAGCGGTGAAAATAACACCGCCATAATGAAAAAGAAATGATGATAAACAGAATATATTATAAAGTAGGGTCTAACAAATTCATAGCCTTTACTTTTGTCAGCAAGCTGGCGACAGGCAGTGAAATACAAAACAAGCTTTAGCTTTTAAATAAGAACAGCCTGAACAACAAAAGGGCTCCTGTAAAATAGATTAAGAAAATATAATACCATCCTTACTGCATAAAGTACTATTTTCATTAGAAACCATAATTCACAAATTAACACTAAGAGCACTTAGAACTGAAGAGGTGAAAAATGTGGCTATCTGTCATTTTAGTCACATATTTTCTTCAAAAAGACATTCTTATTACATTTCCCAGGCAGGTTTGTTAATGCCTTTTGTTTAAATATTCATCCGTGGGCTTTTGAGTCTGACTCCTGTGAAGAGAGACAGAGCCTGGGAGCTCCTGCTGAAGCTGCTCAGAGATGCGATCCATGGCACAACAGGGTGACATCCACGGGTGGATATACTGCCCTCCTTCCCACAGGGTCCTGGTGGCTGCTCCACGTCAGAACATACATACCTACGTACCTACCTACGTACCTACGTACGAACAGGCTACTTGGGAGGCTGTCCTCTACTAGAATATGCAAAACGAATACTGGGAATGATCCTCTTCCCGTATTTTCTAACCATGCTTCTGCATTACATCTTCCAAAGACAGCAGCAGAGTACCAGTTCCAGCAGCGGAATGTTGTGGGGCTGGGGATGGAGATTGCCTAACGTGACACCAAAGTGACATCTCCATATGGCGCCAAGATGGAAACACCCCCACAGAAACAAGCGTGGCTTTTCATCAATTTCTTTTGGCATGAATACAACTATTAGCCTACACAATGTGCCTGCCTGTGTAATAATATGTTAAACACGGTAACAGCCATTCTTCTATTGGTGGAGAAAACTATATTTGGTGAAAATGTACATCTACAATAGATTTTGTAAAAACATAAAAGGTAGAAGATATAACCCATGAACTACTTGGTTTCCATATTTAATCTGTCTAATGTAATGCAGTATTTAAAAAATAAAATGTAAGACAAAAATTTCAGAACAATGACACCCTACCTCTATACCTGGCATTTTCTATGTAAATCAGATACTCCTGAGTTTGCAATGTATTTAATTTTCCATTCAAGACACATATCAAGATTAAGCCACTAGAAATATATATTATACCAGGTCTCACATAATTTCACTGCAAAGCATCGCCATTTGTTGGCTAATGTGAACTGAGTTCTTTAAAGCAAAGAAATCAGTAACATACTATGTAATTTTGAAATGATCTTTGCAAGAATTGTGGTTCCTTACATGGGCACACTCAGCTACACAGACATGTCTATTCGTGCGTGTCTATTACTGTCCTCCATTCAATACGCCATTTGAGAGGCCAAGCTGTAATTTTTCTGCTCTGCACAGAAGATCTCTTACTTTTTAAAGGTTACCATGAACAGAGGAGTTGTCCCTACCTCTTTGCTAGTTTAGCTTTGTGTCTCTCTGAGTGTCACTTCTTTCAGGATCCGACTCAGCAGGTATTCTTTCCATACCCAGCATGGTCGTGTAACTGGTGGGGAGCTACTTACCGTGTCACCTCACCTCCTAATGGGCATATGAGTATGACAATTACATGATAAAAACTATAATAATGAAATTACTTTATCCTGTGCATTACAGGATTTGTCACAGGGTAAAAGATTAAACGAGATGGCAGGTTGTTTTCTTCTGTATCTGTCAAAGCTGGGCCTTAAGTCTTGACTGAGGTCTTGGAACACTTTACATCCATAAAAAGTGATAAATACTAATGATTAATTAAATTTTGATTTTCTGCTAAGAAAGTTCCTTTTTCATGTTCTTTACCAGGAAAATTCTTTGCACAAGTATCCTGTGCACACTAGTTTCTTAGAAAACAGGATGCATAATGTAAAGTGAGAAATTTTATCACCTATTATTTTTACTTTGAAGAATAACATTTGCTCTTCATTTGAGGGCAGTCTATCTTGTACTTCAGTTTCTATAATGCCTCTCTCTAGCGTGCTGGCAATATATATAGTAACCAGAGAAGCCATCTTTAATCTCTCTACTAATTGCTTCCTGAGGAGTGTCCTCTTTGCACTCACAACTCTGTCCTTCAGATTATCTGAATTTCATGCACGCTCCATACGATGTGGAATATCTATGGACTTGACCCCCAGTCATTGTAACCTTGGCAAGGTGCTTCTAGCACTTCAAAGTGCTGCGTCATCTGTCCTGCCCATGGATTTAAATAAAATCACCTGCATTGCTATTTTTGGCCAGGACATGACAGCGCAGAGGACGAGGCACGGGGGCAGTGATGCTGGGCCAAAGTCACATCCAGATTCCTGAGGACCACAGCCAGGCAGGGAAGAGCGACAAGCACTTGCCCCTCGCGTTCAGCCCCTCTGGTTCCTTTCACGGAGACGGTGCCTCCCCCTCTGTCCATGACACTGGGACCAGGTTGGGACAAGCAGCAACCTCTGCAGCGAACTTATAACAAACCGGATGATAAGAAGCAAAAACTAGGTCTCTAAATGTCACTTTACATCCTAACCCACTCAGCAGCTGACTAACCCATCGTCCATTCATTAGGGCGTACCTGGGAAAAAAACACACTCTTCTTATTTTGCTTGGTGACAATTTCCTTTGGCATCAACAGCATTAGACACACATTATGTCCCATCACTAATTTTCTATTAAGACATAACATTTTCTGGCTTGGGATGACCTAACCTGGATATACGCTTCATTTGAATAAAAAGCTTTCTTCTCCCTGAGCCCTGTGGACAACACCCTCATGCTGTCATTTCATCAGTTTCTGGCTCTTCTGCTAATCTTGAAGATATTTTCTGCTCAGCGTGTCTAGAATGTATAAGTTTTATAAATATCAAAACAGCTAGAAATTAACCCAGCCTCTTTTCATCGTGAATTTCAGCTTCTGCAGTACTCTTCTCTTTGACATTGTCAATACGTGCTTGCCTCGAGCAGAAGACTCTTCTTAAACTTCTGTCTCACTCATATTACTCCTCCTGCTTCCTCTGCTGTGTCAAACACAAACTTCTTGTTTCCTCCTCCAAAGTCATGGTGTATCCCCACCTCCGACCAGATCATACTGCTAAACTCCAGTTTTAAAATGTTCATTTTTCAAGTTGGCACTTTCATGCTTTCTCCCATACTATCACTTCCTCCTTGCAGGAGCTCCCCATAAACATAAGAAAAAATAACTACTCTTCCTCCAGAATGTCCCTCAAACCTCCCTTTTTCTTGAAATTACTTTGTTTTTCATTGGCTATGGGCACACTGAGATGTACTACATACCATGTTAATCAATATTACCTCATTGCTTTCTTATATTCCCCCATTCTTTTTTATTTATTTCTACATTCTTGCGTGTCTTACTCTGAGATTAAAAAATCATCTTTTAGTCCTCCTTGTTCACCTTATTTAGATAGCTGCCCACCCCTATGATGAAGCCTCATAGGCAATATAGTGACAGTAAAAATAAAGAGTTATAGGCGTATAAAGATGTCTGCGGATCGGAAGCATTCTCCTAAAGGGAGCAGAGTGGAAATTTACTGGTGAACATTAAATCTCAACTGTTCTTTGATTTTAAAAAGATGATGCGCCCAGACTTGGATGGAGACGTACTGGTGAGCAGCGTGTGGTTTCTCATTAAGCACAGAGATATACTTTGAGTTATAGCCATGCCTTGGCTCATTTTTTTTTACAGGAGAAAAGTAGAGGTCCTCGATAGGATTTATCTCCAGGTAAATGTGCCTGCCAGTCTCTGTGAGACCGGCCTCCCACAGTCTGCCCCCAACAAGGGGTCGTACTTCAGTGCTTACTTCTGGAAGCAGACAAGGAAGCAAATTCTGACGATGCTTTTTTTCCCTCTTCTTCAGGACAGATGTTTCCTGGTTCAGTACTACGCATACGGTAGCATACGTACTTGAACATGCAAGAACAAGTAATACAAGACTCCCCACCTTTTACCAGTCACTGTCTGATAACATTATGATGAAAAACTGTAGTTGTTCTCCCATTTTACGCTGTTCTTCATAATAACTAGCATAGGAGAGGTATGACAGGAGACACAGGATGCATCACTGTATTACTTTTTAGAGACAAAACTTTACAAGATATTACTGACTAAAATGCTCTTGAAATGGTGATGATACCACCTCTTTTTTCTCTTAAGGACAAAAAAGTGGTAAGCTCCAACATTTTTTAATACTTCTTTACATGTACAGATGATGGAATGCCAAAGAAAATCATGCAAACAAAACCTTCATCAGCCTGTCCTGGAGGCCAGCCAGAGACTAGATAATTTGGACAAGACCATGATGGGCCGGATGAATGGGTGGGAATGAGATACTGCTTCCAGGCTTTGTAAAACTGCTGTGGACAGTCTGTCCCTTTCTAAAATGTGCGTACATTTTTTTTTTTTTTTTTCAGAGTAAAAACAAAGCCCAACATTTTTGCCTAGTTCATTTGTAAAGAAAGTCTTGAGAAGAAGGAGAGAAACCATGCTTTGCCGTAATGGTGCTATCCGATTCAGTCATAAACTTACGGTACAAAAAGTACACCACTTAAGAATGTGCTTTTTAAGAGCCGCCAGGATTTTTAACCTCTTCTCAAAATACATGAAAGACCTTTTAAATGTATTGCCTTAGCACGTTGCAAATCTATTCATTTAGCAATTGTATTAGATATATTTCTTTGTCAGCTACCCATTTAAGAAGGGATCATCTTAAAAGGCACTGACATAAATTGTTGTGCAGAAGATCGATCAGTTTAAAAGGTTTTTCCTTTTAACAGATCAGATAGCTATTATATCTCACCATTTGGTATATGGAATTTTCATTGAACAATTTCAGTATTTAATCACTTCTTTAAACACATATTCATTTTAAATGATTTCACCCGGATTCCATGATCATGAGTTGCTAAAATGAGTTTTCCACTTGTGTATTTGTATTGAATGGATGTGACCAAATGGCCAGGAAATTCTTCCAAAGAAACAAGTTTAATTAGCTCAAGAGGCTTTTGGTGCATAGGCAGGCATTATTCAGCTGAGACAAGTAAAAGCAGTTTTTATAAGGTAGGTCATAAATTATCAAAATTTTGCTAAGTATTAGGGAGCACACAGGTGAGCACTGCACATCTCTATAGCAGTCATGGCAGGGGCAATTTGTCGATCCCATCCTTCCCAGTGTAAATCACTGAATTAATTCCTGCAGGTGTGTAAAGGAGTGCATGTGAACTGTTGCTATTTACTGTTCTGAAAATCACACTTTTTGACAGGTATGTAATTGCTATTGTTTTTTGAAATTGGTTCATAAGAAAGATGCTGAAAACAGCAATCTGGTAAATAACTTTAATTGAATTCTAAGGGCAAAATTCTGCCAATCATTATTCCCATTGGGTAACATTTTTCTCTGCAATTAGTCTATTGATTTCGTTGAGATTACTGTTGAAGTTCACATTAGGTACAAGTAAATGACAGAGCAGAACTTCACCTTAGCACTGAAATATGGCAAGGATGCTTCCGTCCTTTCTCAGGGTCTTTCTAGCTAGTTTAGGCTGACGGTTTCCATCCCCTATCCCTGGGCACCGGTGTTTATTCTACAGCAGAAATCAGATAGGTCAGACGGGGTAATGCTGAGCATCTGTGTCAGTCATTTTGTTTCCTTCCTATCCAGGGAAAGCCCAGCAGCTAAAGCAAGTGTCCCTCTCACGTCCATGAAATCGCGGCCATGATCTATTTCTTCTCTGGAAGAAGAGCCTACAATGCCCATACAGTCATCCCGCTTTAATACCATCTTGGATAGTATAAATAGCGTATAACAGAAGCATAAAGTTTCAGTGATAGACGTCGCTTATGCGGTTTCTTCTGCATGAATTCCAACAATATTTTTTTTCCTTGACCTGATAAAAAAAATCTTTGACAGCTCCACAAACTTCAGACTCACTGAGAATTAAATAAACTAACTGCAGTAGAACTATGATCTCATCAGCCTCCCACACATTTACTTTTGTGTTGTACTCATTTATATTGCATGCCTAATTAATCGGGGGACTTGACAATTACAAAACTAAACTGCCAATAGATTTTCTTATGTTCTTAAAGCTTTGGAAAAAGAAACAGAATTAAAACGAAAGGATTATGAATCAGAAACTTGCTGGAAGTGTTATAACCACAGTCCCTCATATTTAGAAATCATTCAGCTATCTTTTCAAGCCCGCCAATGAGTTTTCAGGCAAAGTCTCACAGCAAACCCAGATTTATACCACTGCTGAGGGATTTTTTTATTATTTATAGTTTGTTTTCTTGTGAAAGCCATATAGAGAGAAAAATACATTTCCATCTTTATTCCTTTTTTTTAGCATACTTCCATAATCTCAACAGGAACAAGAAGATGTCACATTTCAGATGAGTTTATACAGATTCATAGAGTTTTGGAGGCAAGAATATCTCCATATGAATGGTATTTCAAAAACAAATTCAAACACTATGCTGTAATTCCCTCTGAAGATTCTTTTTCACATACTACACATTGAATAATAACCTGAAAGGACTCCACGTTTCTAAAACTAAACTGTTTTTTTTTTTTTTATTGTGATAACTATTTACAGAGAAGGTGCGCGCTCCACACACAATGCACCGACTTTCTGATTCCCCCTGAACCTCTTCTCTCTGCTAACCTGTACTCTTGCTTAAGCTCTTTGTTGGCTGATACAAATTCCTTTTTAATGCTTGCTGTTTGTATTTCACACAAATGTCTGCTGGGGACAGAAGCTGTATAACTCAATGAAGATTCATTTTCTAAAGCCACAGACCTCCCAAGTGAGAGAAGGGACACTTGTGCCTAAAATCATTAGTTTCTTCACTCTTGAAAATTCATTTTTGTACCTCTAACCTTTTTCAGGTTGCATCATTTTGTGCATACAATTGTGTTTGTACCAAATCCATCCGGAGAGCAGGAAGGAACCGGACTCCTTTCATGCTTTTCTCTCTATTTTCTGGACTTTCAGCGCAGCCCTTTAGAAGTCAGCAGATGCTCTCCATAGGACACCTCTTTAAAAATCAAAGAAATTTGTTATTATATTCCTATATTATATTCTGTTATTCTCACAGTCAGATTGACACTAACTGGAGCTTGAACTACAAGGGAAGTAGAAGTCCTCCAAGCGCAGAGCTTCTGCAAGAGCTCCTGAGCACCGTAGGCATGCATGTCAAAAGAGGCATCTTGAAAGATGCTGTCAAGTGGTTCCATGACTCTAGAAGATCAATATGTCAGAAGTCACCAAGAGCAAATACATTTATTCTGCATAGGTCAGACAGTCTGTCTGCTGCAACTGATAATGAATAGTTATTTCTGTTTGCTCTTTGTTCAGTGATAGTGGATGAATTCAAAACTAACCTACCCACAAAACTATCTGTCTGGTTTGTGATACCTTCAATAGATATATTTTGCCTTTCCTTGCAGGTTTCCAGCTTCCCTCCTGCTGGATTTTACTAGAACTGGTAGAAATCTATGTATCAGTTGTGTTACAAGTTGTTCTTGGGAGGCAACTGAGGAGGGAAGTTTGTTGTTTCCAAGCCTTGCTTGCTCTGCAGGAGTACCTGAAATAGGTGCATACTTTGGTAAGCCCCACAACAGGTTACTGCTCTCTCAGATCAAGAACTGTGTGGCGTATTCAATAAACCCCACACCTTGCATCTCCCTATCGCCACGCTAATGAGTAGACTCTACTCTTGTGCATCTACTTCAGGCAAACACAAGTTCAGATAAGCAGTATACATTGCAGTTGTTGGGTTTTTCTGGGTAGCCTCAGTGTTCCCACTGGTTTCAGAATATTTTTTTCTGTACATCACTACTGCTTGGCCATATTTCTTCATGTTGCTTCTGGGATTATATTGTTTGTTGCTCTCCAGTACAGCTGGAATGAAATGATTTGAGAGTAAGTAATTGTAAATAATGTCTCCAAATACCTAGCAACCTTTTTTTCTACATTTTACTTATTACCTGTGTCATTTATTACATTGTTTTTGTCAATAATTGCTTTTTTTTTTTCCCCCTTTCATGTTACTTTATGCAACATATATACTCAACATGAGTGTCTGTCAGTGTGTCTAGCTCTTCGCCGAATATTCTAGCCATGAGCACAGAAAACAACTTGCTGAAATATTTTCCAAACGTTCCGTTTCTGGTTTTCTCTTGAAGTACCACTTACAAAAAATTAGAAAGAACAGAAAGCAATCTATCAGAAAATGGATTAAAAAAATGGACAAAAAAAAACACTATTAGAGACATTTGTATGAAACTGTTGGGGCTTTAGTTAGGTACCCAGTCAGAGTACCTGCCCTAATAAAGCAGACAAAACACAGAGATTTTGAATTAGTTCATCCAGGTAACAATTTTTATTGGCATGTGCAATGAGTTATGTGGTATTTCTTAGGTACTAATGACATACAGCACTTTCATGGACATAAACAAGGTACTTTTGCAAAACAGACTCATCGCACACATTGGGATTTGAGAATACAGCATTAGAGTTTCATCTCTAACCACACTAGACCTACACTGCAGCACACTTTTCCAAAATACACATTAGTAGGATGTTCTGTATCCTCTCTGTGTACAAGCCAAAAGTAGGTAATAGTTCCCAATAACACAGAAGGAAGAATCTCTTGAATAACCAAAGGAGATTCGTGACTACTTAGTATTTCAGAGTGGTTTCTAACCTGGGGAGAGCACTAAGGGCCTCTCAGGTAAAGGTGGCATACTTGAATACATAGGCAAGATAAAGTTTCATACCTGTTTTTAAATATGTACAAGAACAACTGCAGATAAAATAAGAATTCAGACATTTCATGTATTATGCTTGAGGGCATTCAGGCTCCTAGCTGATAGGTATAACGAGGAACTTCCCATTTAGCTATTATATTGTTGTGCTGTATAGGGTTTTTCCACCTTTCTCTGAAGCGTGTGGTATGAGTTATTGTCAAAACCCTACTTTGAGCATCTCTTTGGCTTACCATAATAATTTTTATGCTCCTGAAACTGGGACATTCTAATTATCTTTCAACATTACAGTACTGTGCTACTAAATCCACTTTAATCTATAATAATAACAGAAAAGAATCATCAGCCAAAAGGCTGTTTACAAGTTGACACACATGACCTAATCTTTGCAAAGAGCCATAGTGGAAAAAGTGTGAAAAATGTACTTCACAGAAGCATCCTTGGCAGAAGAAGTAAATTCAGTGAAAAGGTTTAATACATTTTAACGAAAGCCTGAATTGGATGACAGAGCTATAAGAAGCGTATGTTGTACCAAAAGAGTGGCCAGAAAAGATCTCAGAAAGTATAGTACATATCTGCTATATTACTGCACTCAGTTTAAAATAGCAAATATAATAAACAGACAAGCGGCAAGAAAACGCCTAAACACAACAAACTAACCTCTGCAAGATTCTTCACAGCTTTATCCCCTTGTACATGACCTGTGATTTGAATGTAGGTCGATATTCCTCTAGCAGTTGTATGGCTCCATTAGCCAAATGCTATTCTTCATAACAAAACCATTATAAATATATGGCCTCAAAGTGCTTTTGGCCTGAGTCCAGCTCATCCCATATTTCAGCAAATCCATTTCAATATAGGGAAAAGAGAAAGAAAAAAGGAAATCTTTTTTTGAGCATGTCATATCTCCAAATCTAATAATGTGTAGTGCGACAGACTGGGCAGGTTACTGTGTTGTCCAAAAGTTGTAAGTTAAACCTGGGAGAGACTGTTTAATGAAGGATGAGTGCTACCTGGCTTCAGCACAACATGAAACCCATGGTGTTATCCTCAATACTGCTGTCTCAACAGCATTTAGTTTTTTCTATGGAAAGAGAAGTGAAATTTGAAATTCCATACTCAAAGAAAAAATGCCCTGCAATATTGCAAACTAGAAGAAGACAAATAGAAATAATCATTTTATAAAGTCTTATCAATAATATTATTATTTTATTTTTATTTAAGTAAGAGAAGTGAGAAAAATTATTGTCACATCATCCTGAAGTAAACTGTGCTTCCAACAGTGCTTAAAGCAAAGCCAACGCAGTTCAGCAATACTTCTTCTCTGAGAATCGATCTTTCTTAGCAAATTAAAGGGGAGGGCTGTCTCAGGCAGCATCTGTTATGGCACAAGCATCATTTGTGCCGTAAGTGCTGGAAGGAGAAAAGTTAACGTGGGTAAAGCAAAAGGCCAAGGCCACATTTTCTTGACTATCATTTCCCAGATTTATTGTTGTGCCCAGGTGCAGATTCCTTAATTTTTTCTTTGTCGCAACTTCCACATCTATAAAGGAGGCTGCCTTGTGTATCTATTCCGTCTAATTCAATTGCACTGCGTACCCAGGGTACTTGGAGATGAGTGCTATCAGCAGAAGCCTTCTCTGCCTAGCTGATATTCACTACTGAAGTTTTTTCTCATTTCCATAGGAATCACATACAGTCGAGCTGTTGAGCATGTCTCAGAAGTTGATCTGCAAGACAGCGTGAGCTTCTGCACACAGCGAGCAGCTGCTGACCACTTCTGGTGGCCTAATGGCAGCGAGACTGTTGGGTGTGAAAACCCTCTGCTAGTTTAAAAGAAATCTGACAATCACATCCAGGCAAGGGAAAATATTTATTTTCACATGTTAGCTAACATATGTTAACATTCTAGCATAAGCTGAATGTAATTTTGTGGGCTTGTTAAAGTAAAATTTATTTATATGGGTTTTGCTTGTTTGCTTTTTTCTTAGAACACGAGGTATGATGTGAAAACAAGTAATTCCAGTAATGTTAAAGGGGTCATGAACAATTAGCTGATCAACAGTTGGGATTTTCCCCACCCTGAGGGTGTCAGATATAGTATGGATTAAGGCAGAAAAGTGCTAGCAAGGTTCTTGAGAGCACATAGACACAATGTAATGTAACGATAAAAAGATGCAAACAAACAATTAAAAATGTGAGGAAATTAAAAATCAGGCATCCCTGCACTTAATGCCAAAAAAAATAAGGCTTCTAAAGTGGAGAACTTCTTGGACAGGGCTTGTCTTTCAAATTACTTGAAAACTCCCTAATTCCTTTTCTCTTTCCTTCGCCCCTATGTTTGTTCCCCCTTCCCCCAAGAAAGCTGAGAAAATACCAATGCACATACAAAAAATGTCCACAAAAAACAAATAGCACAGACCAAAAAAAAAAACCTTGAGGGATTGAAATTTATCTTATATAGTTGGAGCAAAGCACAAATTCCGTGATTCGGTACAGCAGCAAAAGGTAGGTATGAGCAAGGGCTTAGCTAGCTCCATCCAAGACAAAGACACTTTAGCCAGCGGTCTCAGAATAATGAGAGATTCCACAAAAGCAATCACTGGAAGTAAACAAATATTTGAGCCTGTAGTAAAAGGGGCTTTGCATACATGCGTGACAAGAAATTCAATGAATAAACAAATTACATATAAACACTGCAAAAGCCCTCAGCTCTGCAGAAGAAGTTCTGAAGCAATTTGTGGCTGCAAAAACATTTAGAGAGCAGGAGACATTGGGGGCCAAGTCACCTTTCCCTGTCCCAGTTTGAAAGGTATTTTGGCACTGGGAAAACAAGACTCATAGGGGGTTAATCACACCCAGAGGTTACAGGTGAGATGTCACCTTGACCACAGGTCAACACCATGGCAAAAAAAAGCCACATAAACCCTATCTGGAGTGTCCACACAACAATTCCCTAACATAGTCCCTCCTCTGGACCACACTTTATGGTACTGGGCTTTACACAATGTAGACCTGTCCTTTTCAAAGCTGCCTTCCACCGAAAATAAGAATCAAGTGTTCTGGCACAAAGGCTCCAAACTGCCAAACACCAAATCCCCACCATGTGCTGAGAAAGTGTCAGGGTTTCGGGTAAAAGCCTACCCTGGCTGTCTGAACCATCGGGGTAAGGTTATCTTAGCAAGGTGCTAACGTATGAGGGAGCTAGGAAAAGAATATATATTCATTTCAGTTCATGATTTTGCAATTTTTAACTCGGTTTTAAAGATTTCTCATCAATAGCTTATTCCCTAATTTTTTCACTGTCTGAACTTGTCAGACAGCTCTGAACCAAAGCCAAACCACATGTACTGTCTCAGATTAATGGAAAAGGTGACATAAAAAAGTTCTATCTCAAGTAAACCAAATAAGAAAGTGCTGTTTCAAGTAAAACAAATCCACAAAAAAAACCCTAAGCAAGTTGAATTTATTCTTAAGAGTTCTGAGAATCATGTATTTTAAAGAAAAGGGTACAATATTCAAAAAACATTTTAATCCTATTAAAAAAAATACAATACAACGTTTTGGGTCTCAAGTCCCATGGTCCACTGTGGTACATTGGGGAATTGTATTCACGACTCTAAGTTCAGCTACGGTGACTCAGCCGTGTTGCACCAAATGAGTGGGCCTTCGTGCCAGCTGAAGACAAGGCTCAGTTCAAGAGACGTTTATTTTTCCTTTAGAAACTCATGGAAACATGATACTTGGACTGAGACACTCATCTTGAGAAACAGCTCTTTCTTTTCAAATCTGCAAAAGTTATTTGGGTAGCGCGTACTTTCTGGTCCTTCATATTTAATGGCCACAATACTTCCATTGTACGGTTGTCATTAAACATAACAGAGCCTTCTGACCTTTGAATCACCACTAGAAGCCACCAGGAACAATTTATATGCCAATCTTGATTCCCAGAGAAGGCTCAAGCACAATTTTTTTCGTAGTCTCTCCTTTTAAAATGTCCAGACATGCTTTGTATCAAAATAGAAAGTAATATACTTGTGAAGTACTTACCATCGATTACAAATATCTGTTGCAAAATTAAGCTGGTGGAAGGTTCTTTTATGCCCAGAAACTTTAAAGAATTGCCAAAAGCTGAAATCTGTCAGATACTTTAAGTAGGTTTATAACAGAATACCATATCTTTGGCTTTAGCGTATCATGGGTATAAAGCTAAACTGACAGAATTAAAGCTATTCATACTGGAAAAGCCCACAGTGTAGTTATCAGACTCCAGGACTAATATGCATAATGAAAGAAGTCTTATGATCAGAAGGGAATTTAAAAAAAAAGTTTGAGGAAAAACTCATTAAAGGACTGATCCTCAATGTTGATATGTTATTAGCACATGTGGGTGTTCTGCACCTTTCCAGACCAAAGCCTGAAAACGTTACATGCTTCAAATGCCTTTTGTAACCAGATAAGGGTATTCCACATTTCACTATTGTGTAGGAACCATTTGCTTTATGCAGGGTTTTGATAGTGGGAAGTGTTATGTGTTATTTTTAATAATTAGCCTTATTTTAAGCCTTTAAAATTGCTTTTTGTACGATTTGCAAAGGGTTTTGTCTTTTTGTATTTCTCCTCCCGTCCACCTACCAAACCACTTTTAATGCATTTATTCTAAAGAACAATGTAGTAATATCTTCTGTTTATATGAACAAGCATGGCTCTCTTAAGCATCCTGAGCTCTTGTACAGACTTCACCGAGTACCAGGAGAAGTGAGACGGGCAGTGATGCATGTGCATTAGGTATTACGCACTGCTTGCAGTATCCCTTTCAAATTAGGGGACCGTGAGACAGTCCCCATGGGCCCATGCTTTGAGACAGCACTGCATACGAGCAGGAGAATAAAGTAGTTAGAAGAGCCAAAATGCCACTGTGCTCTGCATATCTTATGTGGTTTAATTGTATTATATTGATTTGAGTCCATTATAGCTTGGTTTGTTACTCTAATAAATTACATTGTTCTTTGAAACAATGATGGCTTAAGATTGAAATATTAAATCTTATATCTGACTGGCATGCTTCAAATCAGATATTTACCACCAGCCATGGAAAAAGTAATCCTTGAAAGGTTTTCACTCTTTGAATAACATCTCTAAATAAGTTTCAAAATGGTCCTCAAGCATTTGTTAGAGTGGGAGGTGAACAGCAGAGGGAACGGCCATTTTTCAGGCTGAGATTTACAAACAGGACATGTAAGCAAAAGAAAAGGAATAACTTCTCATTTAGATCTGAGGAACAGAGAAGTTTTAGCTTTTAAAACCCAAACAAAGCTTTATTACAATAATTGATCTCCAACGCTAATGCCTTTTTCTATCTATCTTAAGTTGGGGCTTTGGAAGAGTGAAAGAAAAACAACTTACCAAACCCAAATCTGTATTAAATATGCCATTTCTTATTGATTGTATGTTTTATGTGGCAATTCATATGAAATGTGAAGCTAGAAGAATTTGCATAAGACAGCATTTAAAGATTAATTATTTTTATGACTGGGTTTTATTTTTTATCAAAAATGCAACCAAAGTGAACGTTTTCAAAGTGAATACCAAGACAAGACTGAGAAATTGTTTTTTTTTAAAAAAACTTCTAGACAACATACATTCCACATATTCTATCCGTTTTTCTGGAAGTACAAAGTATTTTTCAGTGAAGTAAAAGGGAAACGGGGCATTGCTAGAATGGAAAACAGTGTAAACAGCAGCTCAGAGTAGATTAAAAAAAGAAAATTAGTGACATCATATGTACTGATACCATGTGTTAAATAATGAAGCTGAGTCATCAACATGAGTATCTTATCTATCAAACGCCATGGGACTCCTCTTTGATGAGCAGCAGCACGACCACTGCCGGTAGATGCATGTTGAGAGGCAAAGCATTGCATTGCACTAATTTGCTTTGTCAGAAATTCCCACCCTAGCACTGAGATGATATTCCCGTGGGATTTAGCTCCCGGGATGCAGCAAGTCGGCTGATGGGACCCTGCAGAAGCAGGTGTTCTGTGGCAGAAGTGGAAACTGTTACTGAATGAGGAAAGGGTCTCTCTACAGCCCGGAAAAATTACTGAACGCTACCCTCAGACATGCATTATTTTAAACTTTATGCAAACTTCTTCACAAAAATGAACTTCATTCAAAATACTCACACACCTCTTTTAAAAATAACATGAAAAGGTGTAACTAACAGAAACTGGATTTTTGTAGTTGTGTTCAAATCTGTTCATATTTCGGTGCTTAGTTTGAAAAAAATATCTATAATCTACTTCCCTGATTACTTATCTTGCCTTCTGATGAGTCTGACTAATACCCATATCACCTGACAGACGGTGTAAAAGCAACTCTATGTGCTGCCTCTGAGCTGGACAAAGTGAGACTGGATTAATTCCTTCAAGCACCTCTGCTTTGAACTGAAATGGGACTGTAGCCGAGGAAGTCCGATGTCTTGTGTTACGCAGACATGAGGAGCTGGTGTCCGTAGTCCCTCCCGGTCCCTCTCCCCAGCTGGGTTTGCAGACAACGCGGGGTCTGGTGGGTTGTGCTGTTGCTGGAATTACCACTGGGACTGACATTAAAGAATTGGTCATTCATCATGTTTGACACCAGGGCTATTTCAGAAAGTACTGCTTTGGCACATTCAGGAATAATTATATCAAAGTTGGTGCTGCGCATTCCTTCAGAGGGAGGTCAGGCAGACAATAACAATGCATCACTTTTTTTTTCTCTATTGTAATGTTACCTATGTCTTATATATGTCTCTTGCTATTCGTCTGTAACCTTCTGGCGCCGCGTGCCAGGGCTGTTTGCCTTCAGAGAGAGCCCGCATGCAGATATCACTCAAATGGCAGAGAAAAGCAGAGAGCAATACAGATGAAAACAAGCAAAACGAAACAAAAAAACATTTGGAAAAAAAGTAGGATTCCTATACAAAGTAATATATGTTAAATATATTCAAAAGAATTCATAACAAAAGTCAATGTGACTTGCATAAATCTAAAACTTATAGAACAATATGCAAACTACCATTAAGTGTTCAAAACAACATATTATGTTTCATTTATAAAGGCACATTTCACAGTCACAGAAATAGACACTACAAAATGATCTGATTTACACAAAGTACAATATACACAAACCAAATTATAAATATAAACCAGAATATTTTAAATGCAATCAAAAGGTCTATCTGTATACCGTTCATACTAATAGCAAAATTGTGTTTCTAGTAGGCATAAGATTGACTCATAATGGCCTAATCCCACCAACGTTACTTACCTTGGCATAGTCTGACGTCAGCCTTATGAATAATTCTACTGGTGTCAGGAAAGATGCAGCTGTTAAAATGGAAAGCCAGGCCTGATCATTAGATTAGCCTGAAAACAGTGACTTAAAAAATGGGAGTTCTCACAGTTGACTTCTGATGTTAAACCTTTAGGATCACAGAGATATCTTTCTTGAGCTTTTTTCCAGCAAAATATAAAATTAGGATTTCTTCTTCTTTCTTTCTCATTCTTTTCCCTTTTGAAAAGCTCGGTTTTCATCACCCACCGTAGCTCATAAGGGAGATTTAAGGGGAATATCAACTGAGACAAGATTAACAATAAACAGGCAAGAATCAGCAACATGGAGTTTGCGAGAGATCTCTTCATTTACTGAGTACTGTTTTAAGGAGACACAAACCATTCAGTACCACGCAAATAACACTACTGTATCTTTTCATATAAGTACAAAGTGAACTTCAAGTTTCATCTGTCCAGTTATGTCATGTCCTGTTCACAAAGATTATTTATATGACAACCAAACGAGCAGAATGGAGACAACTTCAGTCCTTGCATCTACACGGTACCTCAGTTTTAACAGGCGGTGTGCATCACAGCCAAACAGAACACCGTAACACACTGTTCATTATAGCCACTGCTGTGTGCTCCAGATCATACAAAAATATAAAACTGTTTATTAGCAAAAGCAGAAGGACTTTGACCTATGGGCAGTTTACACTGAAAACAAAGGATCAAACAGCCCTCGACACATTTAAAGATCAGGTTCTCTCATGTCAGGTAAGAGCAACATGAAAAGTGCTGGTTATTATTTATATTTTTATCTTCTTTATAATCATGATGAAAGCAGAACATGAAAATGGGTCCAGAAAAAAAAAAAAAAAACTAAGAAATATCATTACACATTCTATTTTTACAGCTGTAGATTACATATTGAACATTTCACCATTACTCTCCTTGATTTCTTATAGGCAAAGCACTCCTAGGAGTTAAACTGCACACAAAAACCTAACGACTGTACCCACTTTCACTGCACTGGCAGGCATGCTTGAAGATTTTGTAAAGGATTGTTTTACCCTACGGGGCTATGGCTGAACATACGCCACTGCAACCTAAACGTTATCTTTCAACATTTTAATGACAACCAAAATACTCTTTTTCTGACAAAACTTCCCTGAGAAACATGGAGTAGCAGCTGATAACGAAGACAATTCTGCACTAGCAGCTCCAAAAGAGGAGTCGCAAAGGTACGGGCGTTAATGACCGTGGCAGGCAGAACCGGGGGCGGGAGGAAAGGTGATGTCTGAGGAGGAGGACAGAGGAGGCGATGCAGGAGCACAGACAAGAACCAACCCTCCTCCAATATGCATGCTCGTCAGGGACCCCACCAACAAAAGGGTAACCATTTTGTTTTAATATAAGAAAATTGGCAAAAAAAATCCACATAGAAAAAATATGACAATCTGTTTGAGAACCCGGTGAAACTGAGCACGATTTATTTTCCTGCTTAGAAAATGTAGGAAGCCAGAATTATGACTATACTTGGAGAAAAACATGAAGTTTGAAACTATGCAGTTAAGAGGAACAAAACAATGCCTGTACTACATCTCAATCATTAACCAGAAAGCAATCTCATCCTTAAAAAGGCACTTCTTCCCCGTTTCTGGTGTCAGGAAGCAATCTGCCTAACTTGCTATCTGGCTCCACCGCTTCCAACTGACTGTAAGAGTCAGCCGAAGGTGTGCCTGCACCCATCTGTTCCTGACACTTTTAAGACCCTATGTTGCTTTGACAAAATGAGAGGTTTTTACTTTTTTTTTTTTTTTTTACCATTTCAGTGCAAAATTTGAGGATAACGATCCTCCGATAAAGGAGAGGTGAAATTCAAATCTGTTCTCATGTTTCGAGACTCAACATGTACTCCTAGGTATCAACCGTGGGATCATGCCTGCTGGCTGGCCACCCTAAACTACATTACACAATAAATGTTCGGCATAGCAGTGATGACACTTGGCAGGGATCACATTTCCAGCTGAAGTTACACATTCCAGAGCTTGTTAGAACCGTGTAAAACTAAATCAAACAAAACTGATTCAAGTATTATGTAAAAACCCTCCTGAATACTAAAACCCCTCCTAAAATGCTAAGAAATGTATTATGTTAAATTTTCCTCTAAAACAAGTCTGTCCTTAACCTATAAGGATAACGCAAAGCAAACCCCAGATCTTCACTTTTCAAAATAAGCCCATATCTTGAATGGAAACTCTGAGGAAAATGTTCATTAATACTTAGCAAGCCAAGGAGTGCTTTTTACATAAATTCTCTTTCTTCCCAGTAGCTAGGGAGCTAAGAGGCGGCCAGCGGCATCCTGGCCTGTATCAGGAATAGCGTGGTGAGCAGGACTCGGGAAGCGATCGTCCCTCTGTTCTCAGCACTGGTGAGGCCCCACCTCGAGTGCTGTGTTCAGTTTTGGGCCCCTCATTACAAGACAGACATCGAGGTGCTGGAGCGTGTCCAGAGAAGGGCAACAAAACTGATGAGGGGTCTGGGGGACAAGTCTCACGAGGAGCAGCTGAGGGAACTGGAGTTGTTCAGTCTGGAGAAAAGGAGGCTGAGGGGAGACCTTATCTCTCTCTACAACTACCTGAAAGGAGGTTGTAGAGAGGTGGAGGTCGACCTCTTCTCCCAAGTTACAGGTGATAAGACAAGAGGAAATAGCATCAGGTTGTGCCAGGGGAGGTTTAGATTGGCTATTAGGAAAAATTTCTTCACCGAAAAGATTATCAAACATCAGAACAGGCTGCCCGGGGAAGTGGTGGAGTCACCATCCCTGGAAGTATTTAAAAGACAGGTAGATGTGGTGCTAAGGGACATGGTTTAGTGGTGGTTTTGGCAGTGTTACGTTAATGGTTGGACTCTATGATCTTAAAGGTCCCTTCCAACCTAGACTATTCTACAATTATATGATTCTATGATTCTATTAAAAAGGCAAAGGAAAGTTTTTGGAACATAAAGGATACAATACCCCATCACACTACAAGTTTCCTTGGAACAAAAATGAAAGATTTGTGTTTGATAAGCATGAGAAGCTTCAGTTTCTGTGTGGTGTAATTCTTTTCAACTCTCATGTCAAGGAAACAAAAAAAAAAAAAAGGGAATGAATAATTTACTGTAACACTTTTCACTTATCCAAAAGTTACCAGGTAGAGAACCAGTGACTTCGCTGAAATTAGTACATATATTGAATAGTAATGCAAGCACTTTGTTCAGATAAAATGCTGAAACTTTGATTAAGCATTGCCGTATACAAGAAAGAATTTTTACAGATAGATTTGCTGGCTTGCACATTTGTCCGGAGTTACCATAAAGCACCAGCAAAATTGCATCTGCAGCCTGGAATTACCCTGTTTTACCCATGATGTTACACTCACAAAATTAGAATATAATTTAAGATTTCTTGCCCTCACACTAATTGAACTGACACAGCTCTATTAAAATGCATGCAATCTAATAACAGCATTTCATTGGACGGGAAATACATTTGCTTGTTTTTCTTAAAAGACAAGAAAGGGGAAAAAGATATTTTTGGGTTGGCTAAGCATCTATTCCCAACCCATAATAAGGTTGTTATCAACCAGAAAAGCCTATTAAGCTAGAAAATGAATACTGAAAGCTTTCTAATTAAACACTTTCCACTTACATGATACTGAAAGAATAGAGTGGGAGATGGCGGTACCGATACTGTATTAGTCATTGTATCACTCATATCATGATGTTGTAATCAGCTTTCGGAATAGTGTACATGAATGGCCCAGGTGCTCAAGCTGTGCTGCAATTTGTAATTGGAAATATCTTTGGATAATAGGTGTCTCATGAGTTGTTTGCTCTTCCTGTCATGTTTTTTAATGTTATGTGGCTTATAATTGAGTTTTTTATTAACTGTCATGGAACTGGCTTTTAAAACTTTAAGTCTGATCCTGCCAAGCTGCTCTGTGCAGATTTGTCCTGGGCTTGAGTGGAGTATCTCCATGGAAATGGTACGGAATGGATCCTGTCCCTCTGAAGCAGCCAGCAGGATTAGGGCTGCAAGCTTTTCGTTCTTTGAGGGGGGATACTATCTTCATATCTGTCCACAATGAAGTATATACCCTGATATTGTTATTAAATTATTTTAACAGCAACAAAACTAAACCAACGGTAGCATTCCTCTTCTTCAGATGGCTACCCCCTATCAGTTCTCACCGAAATTCTGTGTAGCAGAGGATGCCATGAGTTACAAAGATTTCATTACATTGAAAGAGTAATGCAATAGTCCAAAATGTTACTAACAAGAAGCGTAACTTTTGCCACACCTGCAAACACGTTCATTATTCTACTTTTGTCATTAAGAGACTTCCAAGAAAGGGGGAGCATTTAGAGCCCAACCTGATTTTGGAAGAAGCTTGAGAAATGCAGAATTAAATTTGGTTTGAGTGGAAAGTTAAAAGTCATACCAGCTCAGCTACATGAAAACTGTTGGTATGTTGTAGATTCAAAATAGAGTCACAGTGAAACCCATGATATTTCAATTTACATAATTTATTTCCTTCATATTTTTAATTAGGTATTTCCACAAATCTGCCACACAGTGGTCATGAGCTTTACCACCAAGACACGGCACAAGTCTGTACAACAAACAATCTTGATCGAAACAAAAATCATGATAGCTTTAATGTTCTCAAGTGTAAACTCTTTCTAATATATATTCTTCTGTGTAGTCTAGTCGAAAGTTCTTAAATGGTGCAATAACTATGGTACTACAGGTATACCAGTAACGGTACTTGATGCAGTACTTTCACAGAGGTGAAGTAGATTAAAAAGTTGGATACAAATATATAGTCAATCTATTAAACGTACTAATTACAGTTCATTTTAAAGGGCTTAATGCTTTGTGAGAGAGCATCCCTACCACAGGAGCACGTGGCAGCCTGCACGCAGGAGACCAACCCTCCTGCAGCACAGGGGCCTGCAAGGAGAGGAGGATTTAAAGGTCCCATTTCTTGAGGTTCTTCCAGATCCCTTTCTGTAGACGTTCGTTCTTCAGTTTTAGGAATGTGACTGTACTCAGTGGCCGTTTATTCTCTTGGCTTTCCCACGTGGCCAGTGGTAAATCTCCAAACACTCGTACCAAGGATGAACAGCAGCAGGGGCTCCTCTTCGGACACAGAAGAAGAAGTGGAATTGGCTGTGGTAATACCGGATTATGATGAGTGTTGAAATCTTTTTGAAATTTTAGACAGGAGTTTGTTTTTTAGCCACAAGGAACAGTGGCTCTCTGGCAGTGCTGCCCTGCAGAGAAGGCTGTTTGTGTTACCAGCCTTCCTTGGCTGATCAACTGCAGGCTGAGATGGAAAAATGCAGTCCAGGTTTTAACTGCACTCTCCTTTGGAGGAGATGACTGTGGACTGTTGAACACAAGCCTCATGGCTTCCTCACCCAGTTTTGCTGGCCTGGCGCCTTTGCTTCACTCCCCTCTACGTTTGGTTACACACAGAGGTACATCTAATACTGCCTTATGCTGTACAGTGGCAGAGGCTGCCCAAAAAATTATCCTCACTAGCCAAACAATTTCTGTGAGGCAATTTAGCTAATTCTTGTTCTAAATTCTATCATCATCACACCCAAGGTCGCCCTCTCCATCCCCGTGAGTCAATCTACAAGATGGGAACCAAAATATGTTGTGGTGGCCAAAAAATCTAGATTTAAATTGTAAATGTGCAAGGAAAGCACTAGCTCAGTTATTTAATTGATGGTAAAATATAGAAACCTAAATTGTTTCCCTTAGATGCAAATTCTGCAGTGTTTGACAGTGCAAAAGGTTCCTTCCCTGGGAGTTTGGGAACTTAGTTAACCATGCAACCATGTGGTCATTTATTCTAATTAATGGGAATACATTTGCATTTGCAGATCTATCAGCTTTTGCAAGCCCAGAAACAGCCCACGGTGGTTTTACACAGTGCACACAAATGTGCCGGTGGAGCACAGGACAATGCTGGTCGTTGCAGAACGACTGTAGGTGCCCAGTGCTGGGAGCCCCAGAGCTCCTCACGCTGGTTGCAGATCAGCTCCATGTCTTCGGTACTAAAAAGACAGGCAGTCTTGAGATTCATTGCACTTGTGTCACTTGGAGAATATACAGGTGTTACACACACATGCACCGCTCATCTGTTTGGCATACCGAAGAGCTTGGCAACGCTACAGCTCGCTGCTCACACCAGTGGAGCTCTGGGCAGTGGCATCTCAGCAAAAACCACTCATCGCAGCAGCAGAACTTGGGTCTTTAGTGGTAATGAAACTGATGTGACTTTTTATTAGTTCATTAATAGCTATGTATTTTATTCCTGGTCTGTTCATGGTGGAAAAAAAAAAATTAAACAGACTTGAAGATGAGCTGAAAGAACAAATGATAGATTAGAAGAGTGGTGGAAGGACAAACAGGGCAGTGGATTCAAAGAGTGGTTATTGACTTGAAAGAAGCATTAGTGGACAGAAGCTGCAGTCTCAGAAGATGAAGGGGAAGATTTTGTGCAATGTAGAAAGTTGAAATACCCTGTATAGGCAGCAGTCAAAAGCAACCCTACGAACAGTTAAAACACCTGGTCACCCTTAAAAATCAAGCTGGTGGTATGAATTTGATAAAAGTATTATGTTTACTATTATAATATAATGGGGCTTCCTATGCACTTCCTATGTACTCCCTATGCACTCTGTTCTCACTAGATGTTTCCCAGCATCTTTGACCTGGAACTTACTCTGTAACAGTAGAGGAAACATTTTGTTCTGACAGAGACAGATATCAGAAACTTGACTTCACATTTAAAAAAAAAAAAAAAAAAAAAAAACCAAGCACATAGATGAGCCTCCTAGAACCTGTATAAATTAGAGCTGGCCTATTCCTTTGTGCTTTGTTCCCCATTTCTGTTACTTTCTTCTACAGACAAGATTTTATTTTGGAAGTCACAAGTTCTTAGCTAAAACAGGTTTAACTATTTAGCATCAGATTCACCCACCTACATAAAACTCTCCAACTGTTGAAGTTGTTAAAGGGACACTGTCAATTTGAAAACTGCACGTCTGTTTAAGAATCTTTTACCTTCTGTTGTTAGGAGTCAGCCCTAAGGTTGTATACTTGAAAGGCAGTAGAGAGAAAATATCTCCTTTGACAGTGTTTTGGGTACCATTCATTTCACTGGTTTTCTTGCCTAGGCCAGATCCTGCAATGACATGCCCTGATGTCTCCATGTGGGACTCAGGCTGCAGTGTAACTGCTTTAGCTTTAAATAATTTTTTTTTTTTTTCCTAAGTTATTGCCTGTCGAGGTGATACTCTTCTGTTAGTTCAAATACAGGATAAACTATAGTGCAGACTTTCGATAGTGTCAGTTAAAAAGATCTGCAAGAGGCAAAGAGTTAACTGTAATATCGCGCCCCTTGCTTGATACTGCACCTTCTCTGAGTCCCTGTGGCTTGAACCCTGCCCTGGATCAACAGCTCCACATCTTCTGGTACTTACAAAGAATTAATTCTTCCACTCGTACTGTGGGAGCTCCATTAGCTATTAGAAAGGCAGACATCTAATGAGATTGACGAGGCAGTGATTGAGAAAGTTACATGACAGTGAGAGAGGTCAGCAAATGTCCGTGGGTTATTGGAGACCGTGAGATTTGGCCATGGGAGGCTGGAGGGTGAGAAGGTGGACGGGGTGGAGAGGGACGGGAGTGCAGGAGAGGAGATTTCAGTGGTTTCAGGAATGTGGAAGAAATAAGGAGAGAAAAGTAAAGGTGAATGAAGAAGTAAGAAGATTTAAGGACAGGTGAGAAAAGGCAAAAGGAGACTAATACTGTGAAGGAGCGAGGGAGAGGTTCTGTGGAAAAGAGTATGAAGAGCTGTTATTAAAGTAGTAAGTTTCATATGCAGAAGGAGGCTCAGTTTGAAGTGGTATGAGGCAGCAGAGTTTTTTATGACATTTCCAAGCTCCTAAGTGTTCGATTTTGCTAATTTAACGTTATTTTATTGTATTTTTTATATGTAATATAGAGAATAGGGATGTTTCATTTTTTTTGTGAGTGTAATTTGTGATTCTGACTGACTCAGCTCTTAACTCAATTTCCTCTTCGTAGTTCAGATTGGAGGACTTAAACAGGGCCGTACAATATAAGTGAGCTGCCTATCCTTTAACTGCAAAGGCATGGGAAATTTTGGTAAATATAGCTTCCGTACAGCTTTATCTCTGGCAGAATAACCTGAAAGAACGAGTCAGAAACACTGAGGAGATGCTGGCAGGCGGTCGAGGAACACCCCACACCACCGATGCTGCAGGCTTCCCAGGCAGCACAGCAAGAAGCAGCCACTGGAGAAGCCAAAAGAAACGCCCAGGATAAACTCTCTCCACAGCTCATCTCCATATTTTTGCATACTAATGCATACTAAAGGGCAGAGAAAGGTTTGTTGCTGCCTTGAGAAGTAGAACTGGCTCCCAACGCATTTTAGATGTTGTGTAAATTACCTACATAAACCCATGTTGTCCTCATGTGATCCTTTGAATGTTTCTAAATAAGCGAACCAACGTGCCTCAGCAGTTGCATTTTTGGAATGAAGTCTAAGTGGGCGCACATCAGTGTGCTCCTAATCTGTAAGAGAAGGTAGGATGTGTATTCAGAAAAAGAGGAAAAAGGAGCATTTTGTTACTTTCTTGTCTTTCTAGGATGTTCTGTCTTTCTACATAAGCATTGTGATTTGTAATAATGAAGACTAACACCTCTTCCACTTCCTAGTTTTAACTGAAGAGGATATGAGTAAACTAATACTGACTCTGATATATGACAGATGGATATAATGGCTATTTAGAGGGACAAGAGAGAGAAATAGACATAAACACATATTCACAATCACAGTTCACTATTTTTCCGTAAAACTGCCTAAATAAATTAAAGCACTTAACGTGACTCCTCTGCTGAGTATAATTACTTTCTTTGTATAAATACCTGAAGAATAGGGATATCAGCTACCCGATATTTCTCTTCAGGACCATAACACGGCATTCTCGTTCTGATCTCACTGTCCCAGTCTACAAGATAGCAGAATTTTTATCAATATCGCGATGTTTTTCTCTAAAAGACCCGATTTTTAAAGTGAACTATCCATACTAGAAATGCAGGAAAACGGAAGACTTAGTGTCTACGTGAAGAACTTTTGCTCACATTCTGGCATAAGCAAGAATATTAACAAATTTTCTGAGTAAAGGAAAGTAGTTCTGTATTAGATGACATTCATCTTTACAAAAGATATAACTACTTTACTTAATGCCTGATCTAAAGCCCTGTGAAATTTTACTCACTTCATTGTACTCCCATCTTCTCCACGGAAGACATATTTGGTCAAACAGTTAACAATTAATTCAGTAAATTAAGTACTTTGGCCCCAACTTCCTTCCAGTAAGACTTGAGTAATAATAGTGATATAAGTGCATGACATATGTGCAGTGAAGTCAGCATTTGACATAATGCTTCTAAAGAAAATTTCAGTGAAGTATGTACCGTTAATGATGATAAAGCTAAAAGAATAGGCCTGAAAATCGCATTCTCTTACTTAGCAGATCTGATCCTGATGATCACCGGGAATATGTCTGATATATATTTGACTCCTAAATGTACGTGACACACAGTTGCTGGAAAGCAATAAAAAAATCTTCGACAGCATTATTTCATAGTCTGTTTTCATAGGAACTTCCATCATGGGAATGGGGAAGTTAAGGAGTTATCATCACTTAAACATGCTATAGTTTTAGTGTGAAGGGAAAACAGAATGAAGCAGAAAAAAAAAAGCCACGGAAGACTCCAAGTACAACATACTGGAGTGACAGACATTTCAGATGAAAGAGTCAGAAAGAGATGGAGAAAAGTATTTTCTGAGTTATAATATGAATGAGATATATTCTAAATGGTCCAGAGAGAGTCAGAAGGAATTGTGTTGCTTTTGTTGTTGCCATTTTCTCTCCAAGTAAGATTTGTTTATTTGTAAATTAGAATAGATTAAGTTAATTTTAACATTTTTCCCTGTTGTAGCTTTATGATGTTAGCTGCTTTACTGGTGAAAAAACTGAACCTGCTCTGGAGGCTTGCTTAAGAGCCGTTAGTATATACAGTAATTTACAGCTACTCAAAACTATGCATTGAGTTACTAATTGATTGCTAATGTTAATGCGCTTGATTGAATGTCAAGTTATGTGTAAAATTTACTGCAAATAATTTTGTTTCTTTCCTCTCATTAAATCGAAACAGATATGCAGGGTAGCTCATAGTATCATAGAAGAGTTTGGGTTGGAAAGGACCATTAAAGATCATCTAGTCCACCCCCCCTGCCACGAGCAGGGACATATGCCACTAGATCAGGTCGCCCAGAGCCCCGTCCAACCTGACCTTTAATGTTTCCAGGGATGGGGCATCTCCCACCTCTCTGGGCAACCTGGGACAACGCTTCACCACCCTCAGTGTAAAAAATGTCTCCCTTATATCTAGTCTAAATCTTCCCTCTTTTAGTTCAAAGCCATTACCCTTTGTCTGATGACAACAGCCCTGCTAAACATTTGTCCCCGTCTTTCCTGTAGGCCCTTTAGGTACTGGAAAGCTGCTATAAGGTCTCTCCGGAGCCTTCTCTTCTCCAGGCTGAACACCCCCAACTCCCTCAGCCTGTCCTCATAGCAGAGGTGCTCCAGCCTTCTGATCATCTTCGTAGCCCGCCTCTGAACTCACTCCAACAGGTCCATGTCTTTTTTATGTTGGGGGTCTAGAGGTGGATGCAGTACTCCAGGTGGGGTCTCATGAGAGCAGAGTGGAGCAGAAGGGCAGAATCACTTCCCTTGACCTGCTGGCCATGCTTCTTTTGAAGCGGACCAGGATACAGTTGGCCTTCTGGGCTATGCGCATGCACTGTCAGCTCATGTCCAGCTTTTCATTCAACTATACCTCCAAGTCCTTCTCAGCAGGGCTGGCTACTCTCAATCCTTTCATCCCCCAACTAGTCCCAACTAATCCCTCGCGCCCCAATTAGTTATATTTATCTCCTCAGGCCTGATCTTCTATAGAACCTCCCACCGGCTAAGACCTTTTCAGACTATACAATCAGGATATCCTAAAAACGTGTTACTAAGAATAAGCAAAATATAATATTATTGTGCCCTCTTTTCCCCCACTGTTTTTCACAAAGACATGAGAATTATCGATAGCGCCAGGTGCCAGGGGCACTATTCCGAGATTTCAAATTATATTCAATTTAATAAAAGCAAAATGAAAAGTCAACAAAATTATGAATTGTAACATGTCCATTTCGTATTCGTTTCTCCTTTGTTTTTCTTCTTGGTTTTGAAGTGAAAATAGAGAAAATGTGCTGAGCGTTTAATTCAAAGACCCAATGTGCCGGCAGGGATTAATGAGAAGTGCCTGAGGTCTCTGTGATAGGAGTTTCTGCAGTAAAAAACCCAGCAAACAGTACAGCTTTCGATTTTCTAAACTTCCATTGACCTGTCTTCAAGCTGCTTCATTACCCGTATGAGCAGGTCTAACCTACTGTGCTTTGAAATCAGCCGGAACATTAACTGTGATACTTCTTCCTCTGCAAGCTGCTTGAAGTCCCCACGGTCCTTTAAACTGGGAGTTACAGGTGCTGAATTACCTATGCAAGATGAAAGAGCGATAGGTCTGAACTCCATCAGCCGCTTGGGAGACAGAGAGTACGGCACCCCGGGGAAAACGCAAACCTGAGAAGCATCGGCACTACGGATGTCACTGTGTGCTACCAGCAGTGCCGTTTGCAATAGGACGTTGCATGATTTTTTTTCCTGGGTTTCTATGGGCTTCAGGACATGCTCAAAATGATCAACTGAGGAAAAAAAATAAAATCTAATCGCAAAAGAAATCGCAGCTATTAATGCGTAAATACCAACTCAACAGTTGGGAACCTAGTTGGGAACCTAGCTCAAGATCAAAACATCTGAAAGGTTACTTTCTCTCTAACTCGTCGAGGGGGAAAAAAAGGTATTTTCAGACACCAGAATAGTATTTATTTCAGTTATTGAGCATCGAAATAGCACTACTACCCGTCTAATAAAAGGAATAGTTTAAAAAAGGCTGGACTTTGTGCTCCCTGGCATGCCGAAAGGCAGAAAGGATTGGAGAGGAGATAGGAGGGACCCAGGACTCGTGACAAAGTTGATGCAGAAGCATCAACAGCATTTTTTGCATTTTGCATTCCTTAGAAATACTTACAAGTACCTTAGAAATACTTCTGTGTTTGTACGTTTCTGGAACAAGGTACTTTTAATCCAGAAGGAGGCAAAGGTACAAGCAAAATTTGACAGCGTTTATAATACGTTTTTCCTTTCCTCTCCAGAGATGGGCTAGACAGAAGAGCACAACTCATAAGAAAAACAAATTACAAGGGAGAAGAACATATTTGATCAAAGTGCCTTAACAAGGGCCTTATTTTGGAGGAGATGTGGGATGATATAACCTATACTTTTGTTTCAAAGATGAACTGAAAAAAAATTCTTTTCAAAAGCATTAATATTACTAAGCAAAAACCAAAGCATTTCTTAAAGTCTGTGGCATGAGGATATTAATATTCTTTTGGGGACTTTTTTTTAATGCCCCTCATGAAACAGCATCATGATTGGAGCACATATTCCCCGTTTTCACAGTAAATCTACACTTGTACCTGCTGAAGGTCATGCCATATGTGCTCTGCAGATCCCTCCACAACAGCGCAACGCAACAGTATTTCCACAGGGTAAAAGTTGCAGAGGTCTTGCAACACCAACCTACTTCACGGGACACCTCCCAAAGGAAAAGTTAAACCATCCTGTGGAGCCCAATTCAAGACTTTCCATGAGTTCAAAATGCATTTTATTTAAGGCATAAGTAATACACGATTGTATCCTAAAAGAGAGAAACTTTACAGAAGTAGAAACCATGTCTGTAATTTATTCTTTTAAAACAAATTGCAATATTTTAGATGGATATTTTGAATGAAACATTTTACCAGTTATTGTTGCAGTATTCTGCTGTCTAAATACCTTATTCTGTACTGTCATCCTATTTATTTTTCAGCTTTCAATGGCAAAGACATGCAAATAGCAAAATAGCAGCATGTCCGAATTAGCCTATATAATCATGACTAGAGCAGAGCAAATAATTTAGTAGGAACCATGCATCTGGAAAACCTAGCTTTCTTTTTTTTTTCTTTTTTCTTTTTTTTTTTTTTTTTGTTAAGAAAACATTTGAAAGAAGTTCAGAATTTACAGGAATTCACATTCTGTTTTTGTATGGAGAATTTTAGCTTGCAGTCTCGTCTTGAATACCTCTTCATCAGGTTTTAATAATCCATGCCCGAAAAGAAGGCTGTGCCAGTGCTCGGTGCTGCTGTATGGGAACTGGGAGAATGGCATCACATCTGAGAGGGATTTGGCCTTAATTTCTCTGTGCCTCAAATATCCACCTGAAAGATGATGAGAATATCACAGTCTCTTTCAGAAGCACAAAGGAAGCCTCTTCCCTTGCAAAACAAGGGAAATCCTATGGAAGTGACTGTCTATGCTTCATATTCTTGGGTACCACCTAGTGGCACCAACTTGGTTAACGATGGATGTAATTTACAGAGCATTCCAGAGTTTGGTTATCACGATTCTGAGATGAAGTTTATGTCCTTAATAACTGATCTTTCCAGCATACATAGAAAGTGACCAAAAATAACTACAGTAACCTACTGAAAAGAAACAGGGCGGATATTCACAGATGTACGGTGGCAATATTTATTCCAATCTAATCACAATAACCCACGTCAATGACTTCATTACAGCCGTCGCTGTGATTGATCTTAGTCTTTTTCCTTGAATTGCAACTGATTTACTAGCAGCTGAATAACTTTAAGATAGTTTGTATCAGTTTGCTACTGCAGACATATTATTATTCCCATGGAGAATAGCTTCTAACTAAACAGGAGAAGCATAGCAGACTCTTACCATGGGTTTGATGGTACATCCACCAGCAGTATGAACTATTTGCAGACAATGCAAAATGCCTTCATTTTATAGATTCCTTCCCCAGCGTCCTGAATGAAATGCATATCACTAACCTATTAAGTACAAATCGCTTAAAGATGTAAATTTTTTATGACTTGCTAAATGTTAATGTATGACTTGTAAAATGTTAAAGTAGTAAATAGCTTCTTTGAGCTCATACACACTAAATTTCACTTTGTAGCCCTAAGCATTTAAGGTAAGTCACAGAGTATTAGTCAGAGAGATTTCCATAATCCTCAATGACTTTAATTTATTATTGTTTAAAAAAAAAAAAAAGGATAATTAAGAGTTAATGTCAGTAGAATAGAAAAATAGGCCATTGTCAAAGGATAATGGTCTTCCACTAATAGGAGACTGTTGAGACATTCACTGAGAATAAATGTTATGAAATATGAAACACATGATACAATACCACAATGTGTAATCACAGCCATTTTACATCAGCTGTTCTGAATGACTACAGAAGACGTTATCAAAATATGATAAATGTTTCCACATTTGATACTTCTTGATTTATTGATGTAATAACCAGCTGAGAAGGAGTCCTCACTAACCCAATTTATTTAAAGTTTGCCATGGAAGCTTATATACACCCTGCTTTCCATCTGCTAGAATATTTCCTATATTTAGAATAATATACGTATATAAATGAAAGCCACCAAGTGGAATTTGTTCTGGCTGAAAATATCAGAGGTTGATACGGTTATTTGTTGAGAAGGGAGCAAGCCAGTTTCCAGAGAATATTGATGAATGGTCTCCAGATACACAGCAAAGAGCTAAATTCAGAGGTGTGAAATTAATGTGACCGCACCTGTGAAAACTAGCCAATGATTTGATCCAAAATGATATATTATGGATATGTGGAGATAGCAAAGATATCCAGGGCCTTGGAAAAAATACCGTAGTAAACCACAAAGATCCTAGCATTAAACAAAAAAA
>VZSZ01006778.1:611518-657515 GCA_013398815.1 Ibidorhyncha struthersii | reverse complement strand
TAAAAAAACAAAAAAAACCCAGCAAAAAAAAAAAAAAAAAAAAAAGGAAATACAGTTGCTCTTCCCCCCCCCCTTTGCTTAGCTATTTCAAAGTTATCTAGACATCTAGCATCAAATTTTGATTCTGTCATTCATGGAATATTTTAATTTTCAGGGACTGTTTAGGAATTGGTTCTTGCTATCACTACAGGTTTTCCCTTCAGGTCCCAAGTGAGTAGATATGCTAAACACTTTCATCTTCTAGCATAAAGATAATTCTGTTTCAATTTTAATAACATTTTGAGATCTAATCCAAAGGTGATTCATTTAAATAAAAATCAATAGGTTTAGCTGCTTCTTTTGAATCATTTAGGGCAATATTTTTTCATTGGCTCTTCATCAGAGGCCAAATTCTGACCGGATTTATGCTCTGATTTACACCACAACCCGTTGACTTCAGAGGATTTGCACATTGTGTAAATTAGCACAGATTTGACTCCAGGGATCTTTGGTAAGTGGCATAAATTAAGAACAGGGAAATTCTGCTCTCTTTTAAAACCCCATAAAGGTCAGTACAAAATTGAGAACAAGATACAGCCCCAAGTCTCTTAGTTAAAATGTATTAAAAGGTTTCATGAAGCACTTTTATCCTCCCTACCACAATCTGCCCTCATTCTCCTGTCCCGCGGTGTCTCATTTCACACCCACCACGCCGGTATGCTGAGAATAATATGAGTCAGATTTTGCCCCCCAGAGAAGCATATTTCTCATACTGTGTTGACTTCTAAATTGGATGATAGCACCTGGCATCAGCTTAAGTAAAGGTGACTGTGGCTGAAACAATCTTTTTAATCTGCTGCGATCCCACAGGCTGAAACTTCCATCTGAGGAAAGGATTTATGCAATCGCTAATCTGAGCGTTTCATTACAAGTATTAATATTTGAGGACATCTGAGACTTTTTCTGCAAGACAACTGCATAAAAAATTCAGCAGTACCAAGGAGTCTTATTTCTTCTGGGTTTTTTTTTTGCAGAGAGGCTCCCTTCTGGCAAGAGCACCTTCTCTCTCCTGTACCATACAACATAGAAGGAAACAGATATTTGTGGCCAGTGCCTAACAAATGTTGTCCTCTCTGGGTAATCAATCACTTCCCCTTGGTCACCAGGATAGTCAGGGCAGATTGCCCGCTGCCGTTTGTGCTGACAGGGGTATTTTGGCAAGAGTAGGAAAGGCACTGAAGAAGGTGAGATGTCCTTTTGAACTGCGCAGCACATAAGCAGAATGAAAGTTGTGGGGAGCTGTATTGGAATTATTTAGGTTTTTCTTAACGAAAATCAGTGCTGTTTCCTTGTGAGACGTCGGGTCTCCTTTACAAAGATCACCAACGGTCAAAGCAATGCTCAGCTGTAGACTAACTGCTATTTCTATGAGAAAAAACAGCTAAAAGAATCACTCTGCAATCGTGATATGCAGTAATCTCACACGGCCTGACTCATGACCAAGTCCTAAGTTTACGTGCGCTGTGAAAATACGTCCTATTAGAACATTTCACATGAAGCTGTAGGCTGTGCATTAGTTTCTTTTAAGATAAGCAGTATCTTTCACCTTTTCTTTCTGAGTACGGAAGCAGTGACTGCGGTGTAAACCGTGAGATCCCATCAATGGAATTTATGGGATGCAGAAAGTATTTTGGCCATTATAATCCACAACTCATATAAAACAAGAACTAGGGGACTAGACATCAAATCTGAAATTAAAATTCAATTTACTCTCAAGGCTGCAGGAAACTAGACTTTCTGAGGTGTGAACAGCAAATAGTCCTGACGGACTGGTCTCTTTAATGTATGTAGACAGAGTTAATCATAGTGAGGTGAGGATTTTTGTGTATTTGATGAATTCAGAGTGATGAATTATTTTAGATTTGCTACAGAGAACTTTTGTTGCAATGCTGAGAGAAGCACAGGGCTTATTACTCACATGATAATTGGTGCAAATTAATGCTAATATTTTGTGGGAGCCATAATAGAGAGAATTTTACCTTTAAATAGTAAGATAAATTCCCTTTTAATCCCAGACATGCAGCTATGTTTAAGCATCCAAAGTACTCAGTATATCGGCAATTTCACAAGTGTAGGACTCCACAACAGTCCACGTAGTTCTCAAAAGTTATCTCCAGGCCTCCAAGGAATGAAGTTCACATTTCAAAGGGAATTCAGAAATTTTGTCCCTTCCTGAATCATGCTTAACACTTCACACTGCCTGGCTTTTCAGGAATTAGCCTTCAAAAATTATTTCAGAGTGTGCAGCGATCCATTGTAGCTCTGGTTTCTAGCATTTGATACATTAAGCACCTGGTTCTTCTGTAAACAGTAGTCAACAGTAAGAATTGCAAACGTCTCGCTATAATACTTGAGTAGTGGATCTATGAAAACTGCATATTACATCTACATGTATACCAAATGCATTTATAATGAGTATTGTCATTGCAGTGAACAGCGAAACAATGAACTGTGATTAACCTCTTCTTGTGAAGTGTTGCCATTAAGTTTGGCATTTACTATGGAAATACTTTTGAAATTTTACAGGAGATTTGAATAATTCTATTGATATTTTCACAGGCTTTTTTGATTACTGAGAAATGAACTATCTGAACATTTTAAAGTCATGAATATACAAGAGATGAGGAAATGTGACAATATATATCAAAATGTTCTGTCTTCATTAAAATCGGCTTTAAGGCACAGGACATGGAATTAAAAAGCTGGTCTAGCTAAACTATTTATAACTATCTGATACTCTTTCAATCACTTCAGTTAACATTAGGCTATTTTGACAAAGACATAAAATAAAATCCTCATCACACTTAAATTCACTGACTTCAAAAGCTTCAAGATTTCAACTATATTCTGTTATTTTTAAGGAATGAAAATTGAGTGAAGGATAAATTAATTCATTCAAGTTCAGCTATTCAATTATAAAAATACACATCTAGTTTCAGAGAGTTTCCCAAGCTTTCCATCTGCGTTCATTTTCTGAGGTGAAACTGGGCTCAACTGGAGTGGACTTCCGAGGTCCCCTGCTTAGGTGAACTAGACGCTCGCAAAAATTGGCCAGTGGATGAATGGGGTAAGGGTTGGGCTCACGTGTTTACAAAATTCTAGCAACATTTCTTCTATGCACTTACAGATGAAATTAGGGTAAAAAGTGTTTGCTTCTAATCTGGATCAATGTGAATTTCTAGAAGTTTATGCCTTAATGATGTATCTCAGAAAAAAAAACAAACAGTAAAAATAATCTTATTGAGAGTATAATTCAAACAAGACAGGAGATTCCAGCATCAAAGAACTATTTATGACGACACATAGCAATTTATTCAATTAAGGAAAATTTGGATTTGTTGCTAATATTTATAATTTATTCATACAAAATAAAGGTCCTTTTGGTCTCATGAGCTCAAATGTATGTCAGATGTTTCAAATGGAGGGATGAGCCTTTCATCCCTCTGAGACAAAACACAATAAAAAGATGCTAAATAGATCAACTGGGAAGTAAAGAATCAAAAGCAATTAGCACATCTCTACAAACCAAACAAAAATCAGGGACACTGTAGAGAGGTTGGTGCTGGTCTCTTCTCACAGGTAATTAATGACAGAACAAGAGGGAATGGCTTCAAGCTCCAACAGGGTAGGTTTAGACTGAACATTAGGAAAGAATTTTTCACAGAAAGGGTGGTTGGGCATTGGAATAGACTGCCCAGGGAGGTGGTTGAGTCACCATCCCTGGATGTGTTTAAGAGACGTTTAGATGGGGTGTTGGCAGATATGGTGTAGGGGAGAACTTTGTAGAGTAGGGTAGATGGTTGGACTCGATGATCCCAAGGGTCTCTTCCAACCTAGACAATTCTATGATTCTAAGTCACGCAACAACTTTTCTGAACTGATTGCCAACACATTTTACAGTGAAATCATGCTCTTCAGAGACCCAGTGACCACCGTAGATGAATTGGAGGGGACAAAGAGCTGACAGTGGCAGTGATGGGCCACCGGCCACAGTGCTACTGAGTAGGGGAAGGAGAGAGACAGTCATGACGAGGTTTTCGGAGACTCCGGCTTTAAGAGCTGTTCTGCCTCCAGGTTGACAACCCAGAGCAGATCACCAGGGTGGTGGAAACAGCAGAGTGGCAGAATTCAGTTAACCCTCACAGATTAATCTCATTTTGGGTGGGAGGGTCATATTAAATTCTTAGATAAATTAAATGATAATATAATAGATTAGCTAGTTAGGAATAAGGAACTCATGGCTTTGTCCTAAAGGTCACTGAGTAATAGGAAGTCTAGCTGTACTAGCAACATTGTTGAATTAATAAATCATCCTGAATTTTATACAGTAGTTTTCAAATTAATATACGACATAAGGAAAACTGTAGAAAGTTTAGAATAACTTTTAAAAAGTTGCTAAAAGAGGAAGCCAAAGGCATGAAATGTTTGCAGTAGGCTGAGCGTGTTTTTTATTTAAAAAAAAACCACCTTGTTTTTGACTTAAGGCAAACTCTTAGCAAAAATATCTATAGAAAGGTCAAGAAAAAAAATAATCATGGGGCTTAGTTAAAGAACACTGCACAGGAGATAATTAGAAAGAATAAGATGTCCTTAAAAAAAGACAAATCCAAGTAAAAGAAATAGAAAACAGTATGAGCTCTGTCAATTTAAATGTGAAAGCACGGTCGGGCAAACCTGAGCAATATGAATGTCTTCTGCAAGGAGTAGTGAAAGGATTTCACAGTGCTGAGTAACGGAGCAATAAAATAGCTAAAGAAATTATAGGTGTAGAAGGGTTGTGGAAAGCCAGTACTCACTCAAAGTCAGAAAAACAAACAAAATGCCAGGACATGTTAGGGAAGGCACAGAAAGTGAAAGAGCAAAGTCATACAGCATTGCGTCACTGCACAAATCCATGGTACACGCTCATCCTGAACAAAGAGTGTAAAGGCATAACAGAATGGAAGAGTTCAAAGAAGATGACTAGAGATTTTTTAACAAATGGGATGGCTGCTACATGAAGACCGACAAAAGGGAATGGCACCTGAGGTCTGGCCAAAAAGTCCTCTTTTTCCTCTTCTTCTACTCCTGGTAAAGGATAGCAGCATGTGTCCAGCCTCATTTGGAGTGCTGGCATTGTTATTTAACATTTCTTTGTGTGTGCAATGCCAAACCATTGATAACATATAAAGCAGAGGTGATACATGGGAATTTTCAATATTTTATGTCATAGCTTGAACAGAATTTAAGTAGTCCATTTGTCTGATTCATGATTTAAGGACCCCTTACATCATCAGGTGGCCTCTGTGGTCAGAATTTGTGTTTTTTCATACTTGCACCTCACTAGTAAAAAGTGAGATGTAGGTTTCCCACTTCTCTTCCTCAGCCACTTTGAGATTAGATTCCCACAAAGTGCTCTCCATGCAAATGCACCTTCAGTCTACTTGGTCATTGATTGAGTTGCGGAAGGCACATGAGCTCTTAAGTGGCATCAGTATTGCACGAGTTTTTCTAACAGCTTCTGCCTTGGATCTGGGGTGGAATTTTGTCATCTGTTAATTCCTGAATGCCACGTGATCTACCTCTAGGAAAGGCTGCACCTCCTCCTGACCAGTATCTCCTTGAGATTAGTAAACCCCTCAAAAGTGATTTTAAGTGCTCACATTCAAATAAGTACATTCTAATACTTTCCATGTTTGTGAACAATTAATGTACCCAGATATTATTCTTCACAGCTAACAGAAAGCATGACCTAACACTGATCCCCTTGGTCGGTTTATATTTGTCAGAGTAAGTACTGTTGATACCAGAAAGACATTTCAGAGATGTTTCATTCTCTCCTCAATTTGCAAACCAGGATAGTCACGCCTAATGTAAATTAAATTGCAGGTTACCCTGAAAAGAAGATGAACGACCAATAGACTGAACATTTTATTTCACGCCATCTAGTCACTGAAAGAATAAACTTTTTAAAGCTGACCTCTAACCTGTCCTCTGATTACACATCCCCAGGTTCCTGTCACGCATTAGCAAGAGTTACACTTGGACCGTACCTGACCCTTATGCACAATATTGATGCGCTGTGATCTCTTGTCATTTCGAACACGTAAGAGAAAAACCTGAATTTTAGTCTACCAGATATTTAATTTGAACAGGCAAAAAATTAGTAAACACATCACTTCCTGAATAACATGCGGTAATCAAAGGAGAAACAGAAATGATATAATTTAGTCAGAGAGGGCAACACTTTGCAAGCCACAGGTTCTCTCTTTTAATAGCTTTTATAAGGCTTCACTTTAATTTTGTTTCCAAAAAGCAATAAAGCAGAAGTTGTTTTCACAAAGCAGACAGAAAATTGATTCACTAAATGTTGATCACTTTCCAAGGGTAGTTCAGAATTTCTAAACCCTTGCATATTTAATAGTCGTTTTGGGTTTATTTAAAAAAAAAATCTCAATAAATAGATTAACAGTTACTGTGCTTATGATTTACATATTGCTATATGTTATTGTTTCTGGTACAGTTATCCATTATGTTCTTCTGTTTGCTCATATTTAAGGCAGACGTTGAACATTTTTGTCCTTTTCTACATTGATTGCTCTTTTTGCTCACCTCAAGTAAACTACTGTAGAGCCAAAATAAAAATCTGAATATAATAGCGTATTGCAAGCAATTTACTGCTTGTACTGCTCATTTCAACTTTTTTCAATTTTTTGACGGGAATACAATTTGCATTTTCTTATTAATACTGATAAGAAGCCAGACATTACAGTTATTGGAAACACAAGTCAATTTGGTTTGCCCTTCAAACAAAATACTCCTTTGTTACGAGATCTGGCAGCTCTGCGTTAAAAGATTGATAGGTCTGAATGTTGAATTCTTTGTAACTGAAAGGTTATCAGCAAAGACTATTTATACTAAGGCTGAGACAGAATCTGATGCTACCTGAAGGGAAAAAAATAAAGAAAAAAATTATGACTATGTGTGTGCATTTTAATTCTAAGTATTTCTGAAACGAATGTGAATATTAACCAGTGCACTCAATGTACAGGAGTGTCATCTCAAAGGACTTATTAAAGAGAGGCTGAAATAGACAGTACAAATGCACGAGCTACAAGAACATATAAAACCTGTTTGAGGGAAGGGGATTTTTTAGGCAGTCCAGATTATAGGGGTTTTATAGCCAAGGTCACATAATTTTATAGAAAATGAAACAAGTGCCAAGCAGATAATAGGCTGCTGTGCTCCGAATGTTTGTTTTTCAGAAAAATTTAAAGTATAGTGGTTCCACTTCTCTTGCCAGGAAACTGGATAATATTTTATTTGATAAATGTTGACAGAAAAAGGTACATTTTGGGTTTTTTTTTCCATAGGCAGGATTTCTTCCCAATCCATATCTAAGGACATAACTTGATCGAGAAGTAATAGTCACTTAGGTTCCTTAGTGCTTTTTTTTTTTAAAAAAAAAAATGAAACCTTAAAAATGAATATTTTAATGTCTAAAACAAGGTTGAGAGGGAAGAGGGAATAATGAAATAGAGCACACGCGAGAATGAGAGAAAACTGCAGCTGACCATAAAAATATTTTTCGTTGTCCCCTCCTTTTATTTTCATTATTATTAATTCTTCCACCTTAAAATTAGGTTCCTGAAATATTGGAAGAAATATTCACCTCAGCATAGCCTTTGCCCTTTCAAAACAACCCTCTGCTGCCCCGTTCTTACTGTGTGCTTTTCCTCTGGATAAAAAACCTGCCCATTTTCCGTTGTTTGTTGGTTGGGTTTTTTTCTGCATACAAAGCAGGAGTAATAGAAGGAGTGGTCCGAGCCCATTTCCAGTAATCACACTGCGAGTTTCGCTGCTGAGTGTTTCGGATTCGTATTTTGCAAGACTGAACGCATGAGTTGTTTTTCTCTCGGTTGGAAGTATCACTTGGTGTAAGACTCAGGTGTGACAAGTGAATGACTCAGGCTTTGCACTTGCTTACGACTTATGAGCAGGTCATTTATTAGAGTTTTGCCTGGGCTGCACCTCACCATATGGAGAACACCTTTATTGATATAAAGATATTCTGTTTATTTAGATGCATGCCCCTGGCAAACGACAAAACAAAAAGAAGAGATGGCACATAGTCCTTTGGTGCTTAAAATAGAGTTTGCTTCTAACTTCATAGAAACACATCAGGGTTTGGGGATCATGTGACACCAATCTGATTTATATAAACTAGCTCCACTGTTTGCCTTTGTAGGTTGTACTAGACTTCAAGGACAGTTTTCATGTTGGAATGACAGAATGGCAGGATTCAAGTAAACAGAACAGTCAGGTTTTTTATTTTGTTCTCCTATTTAATATAATTGCTAGGTTTTTTTTCTCAGAGTGACCCTGAAAGTCACCCCAGTGGTAATGAAATCGAGCTGCATAAACAAAGCTGTCTGATTTGAAAAAAAAAATAAATTAAGGTTCTAGTTTTTCACAGCTAAGGAGCCCTTCACAGACTGACGATTTGTCTCTAAATTGACCATCTCCAACCGAATATATGCCTTTATCACAAAAAGCACCACTGTTTTCTTGATTAGTAGTTACAGAAGAGAGAAATATGTCTTGACCTACCATGTTCAGTTAACTTAAGACCTGTACGCTCTCTCACTTCACCACTCCCCCTCATCCTCCAAGCCAGGCAAGCCAGGGCTGGTCCTATTCATTGATCAGTGCAGTGAGCTCCCACAGCCTCTGTCGAAGAGACTTAAAGGAGGTGTTAAGAGGATTTGAATCTACCAGGCTGTACATCCAACACCTATAAGGAACATTAATTGTTTTTTCTATACGTCTGTTGGACACAATAGGATTTACCTAGTTTTTTCTGAACTATTCCTTATCTATTATGTCATTCTCATATCTGAAATGTTAACAAACAGAAAGTTTGATGCTCTTCATACTGAAGTCAAGGGATGCTCCGCTGAGACCATAAAAAATCAGCAGTAGGTGAATTCGGGCAGCTATTTGTAGATTCTTTTGCCTTGACTTTCTCCTAGCGTTAAGTTTGCATTAAATTTTCTTAATTGAAAGCAGCTGAGTTTAAGTAACACAGCCAGTTTGCTTTTGGGTGACTTTTCCAAGTTCTGACAGTAGGTGCTACACACACTTTCTCTTCAGCACAACACCGTATCCACCAGTTACTTCTGTGTTAAGTTTCATCCAGTAATGATTTTTTTCCAATATCAATCAGAACCATAAAGCAGAATGGATAGCTAGAAGTAAGAGTCAAGATTTTGACTGACAGTGAATAGCAAACAATATTTCCAGCTCAATAAATGTCAGTGAGCTCTTGATAAGCAAGATAAACTATAATAATCTCCAGAGTAGAACATAGTACAAGAATAGTAAAAAAAAAAAAAAAAAGTCTAAAAAATTTAATTTAGGTGAAAGAAGCAAACCCAGCTATTTGAAATGTTGTGATCGTTTCTGCAAACATGGTTCACAATTCCATTTGAACAGATGTATTTGGAAAAAGGCGAGGTAAAAAGCTTGTTTTCATTAATTCTATAGGTATCATGAAATTACCTAAAAGAAAGGCGGCAATATAAAGGAAAAAAACGTTAGTTTTGTATTCCCAAAATTAATATTCACTTCTTATACCCAAACTATTAAAAGAGTAAGTTTAATCACCATACATAATGTGTCGAACATTATATCTGCTCTAAATACAAGTGTAATAAAGTACGTAACAGGAATCTTTAAGGGTCATTCTCAAAAGCTATACAGACAAAAACAAAATAAAAGAAACAATAGGAAACATTTCCAAACCGTGCATGAAAACCCTCTTTCTGTTTGTTTGGCGCAGTTGACTAAGTTTGCAGGTGGATATATTTTGGAGCTCTGGATATTCTTTTCCATTGTGCACATATTATATGTCTCCACAAGTTGTTAGAGTTGACTATTGTCATGCACATAATTTTTTTTCCTTTTGGGGCAGGGGAGAGGGGAAACATATAGCATTGATTTTTTTTTTGCTTAGAAATCATCGTGTTTTCTTCTCATTAATCAGGGATATGCCCAATCCTAGATGATTACATATTTTGTAGTCCATCCTTATATTTTCAGTCTCTAGAGATCTTTTCAGGGAGCATGGCAAATCAGCGGTCAATACTTGGACTTAGGTAGACCTAGATTAATAAACAGGATAACTCTTTGCTTTCTGAAACCTGTCATGCTGTGCCACAACTTGCTTCAATAATCCAGCACAAAAAATAGAACCACTTCAGAATTTTAAAGCGATTCTAAATCTTCTACATGATTTCCTAATTTTATTTAGTAAACCCTTGATTTAAGTCGTGGATTCACACCTTATTCTCAGCTGAACAACTGTTTATATTTTTCCCCAATGTACCATAACAGATTGCAGACAGGAAGGTTTTGGAGAATTTTCTGTGCCTCTGAGGAGGTAGGAGGTAAGGTGTGTTTGACTGACAACTACATTTTGATGTATAGTAACTTGTTTAGATGTTTCAGGGATAAGAATACATTATTTATTTCCTGATACAATATTTTTGCACATTATAAACAATATTATGATTTATCTGCCTGGTCAAGTCTAGTGGACATAAAAATCTATAATGAAACAATGTCAATTAGGCTTTTAATGACATATTATTTTTGTGTATTTGGGATTGTGATGGATCTGGATGAAAGCTTAAAAGGGTGTTTTGTTGTGGGGTGGGGCTTTTTTGGTCAAATATTTCTTTTTCTATAACAAAATGTCAATACTTAAGAAGTAAATTTTTCTGGGAGACACAGATTACAGCTATTTAGGAAGCGGAAGATCTTCTGAATTGTGAATATCCTCCTAAAATCTCAGTGGCTGTATATGATCTTGACCCACTTAAGTTGACAATGTGCCATAGAGTCACATCAGAGGCTTCTTTCCAGCCTCATTTGGTGTGTTGCTTTGGTCTGGTCCTTGTTTGTATTTAATCCTTTCAACATCTGTGTAAAACAAAAGTGCGTTGAAGCCTTTGTCAAAAAGTAGGCTACAAAAGAGACGATCTTCAACATTGCTAAGTGTTCACTGATTTCTAGTGCCTCCATTTTGGGGGGGAGGGATAGGCACTCGTCAGAGACATCTAAAACTTCTTCAGATATGTAAAAAGTACTATAATCACCCTCTGCTCATAATCAGTTTCAGTGAGTAAGTATTCAGCTAATCTAAAAATTGATCTCAAGAGTGTCTCTAGCTGCACGTTCAAGTGGGACCCCGAATGAGCGATCACCCTTGGGACTCTGGGTGCGCTGCCTGGCCAGGGCTGGCTGCGGAGGCTTTGGCAGCATGAGGAATCGACCTGCTCTAGTCCAGCCTTATTCTACACCAAACCCTGCACCTCAGTTCAGATCGATTTACATCAGCGCCAGCTGCCCCACTATGGAGATCTGTTCCAGCTCAGCACTGCAGTTGACCTGGGGGGTACTGTTAGACAACCGGCTGAATATGAGCCAGCAGTGTGCCCAGGTGGCCAAGAAAGGCAACAGCATCCTGGCCTGTATCAGGAATAGTGTGGCCAGCGGGATGAGGGAAGTGATCGTCCCACTGTATCCACCACTGCTGAGGCCCCAGCTCAAGTGCTGTGTTCAGTTTTGGACCCCTCACTACAAGACAGACATTGAGGTGCTGGAGCGTGTCCAGAGAAGGGCAACAAAGCTGGTCAGGGGTCTGGGGGACGAGTCTGATGAGGAACGGCTGAGGGAACTGGGGTTGTTCAGTCTGGAGAAAAGGAGGCTGAGGGGAGACCTTATCACTCTCCCCAACCACACGAGAGGAGGGTGTAGCGAGGGGGGGTCCGTCTCTTCTCTCAAGTAACAGGTGATAGGACAAAAGGAAATAGCCTCAAGTTGCATCAGGGGAGGTTTAGACTGGATATTAGGAAAAATTGGAACAGGCTGCCCAGTGAAGATGTTGAATCACCATCCCTGGAGGTATTTAAAAGACAGGTAGACATGGCACTTCAGGACATGGTTTAGTGGTGGTTTTGGCAGTGTTAGGTTAATGGTTGGACTTGATGATCTTAAAGGTCCCTTCCAACTTAGACGATTCTATGATTCTATGCAGATACAGCCACTAAGTGCATGAATAAATCTGGGGGGCTGGATTTACAATTGGGGTTCTGTGCCCAGCACCAGGTATGTAGCCTGTTCCTTTTGATTTAGAGAGAGTAGGATGAACTAGATGGTCTTTTCCTCCAACCAGATCATAAGACATCTGATAGTCCAACAAATGTCTGATAGTTTTCTTTCCCTGCTTGTGGAAATGTTACAGTTTTAACATATATTTTTTATTAACCATATTACCATGTTTGGTCTCTTAGTTATTCACTGTCACCAACTTACCTCAAAATAAAATAAAGAAATCTAACAATTACAATCCAGTGCCTGGGAATGATGTTGCCTTGACGGAGAGCCCTGGAAATGGCATTGTCATTTTACCACAAAGAACAGCAACAATTTGTTCAGTGACACTGAAAGGCCACCCAAACTCTTTTACCTCTCACAACACTGATTTGATGGGATCCATCTCAAAGAGAGAGAAAGTAATTTTAGCTATGAAATTCTTGCCTTTTCCCTTTCTGCAAGGCTGGCCACCAGTGATTATTCGATGTAAACACCCCTCCATCATAACACAGGCTGTGAACATCAACGGACAGCGTGGCGGATCAGCTGAGATGGGGTAATAACAGTCTCCTCTCAGCAGCAGAGGTGAACAGATTTAAACAAGACCTCAAGTGAATTGTACCTATATAGGATTGAACACGGATATCCATTTTGGGTTGCTATTAATTTACATTAAAGAAAGAAAAAACAACGACAACAAAAAAAGACAAGTGTTGGAGTAACCAGTGTTTTGCCTTTCTTCTTGTAAGTCATTCAAGTTGAAATTACCTAAAGCCTTTCTCTTAGCTATCAGTTTGGCAGATTTCTTACATTTTAGGATATAGTCCATCGTAAAAAAAAGATGGGGACATCTGTTACAAGATTAAATACTTCTTATCCTGTTACCTATCCCCTCAACTATTAACCGCCTGCCCAGTTCCCTCACAAGTGTCTCATACTTGCACTTTTCCCCTTACGTACTGAATGACAACCCTGTATTGATCTGGCAAAAAAAACTCTCCTGATTTAAATCCCCTTCAAGCCTTTCCTCTGTCGTGACGACTTTGGGAAATCATCCAAAAAATGGAAAATTATTTGGATGAGGAGAAGCAAGAAAAAGTCTATCTTTAAAGATAAAAAGTGTATGTAAGCCCCGTGGTGCTCCTCTTTTCCAACCTTCTGCTGGTAAGCCGGCAGCAGAACTGCCTCCTTTACAGAAGCCACTTAGCCACACTGGAGGGGAGGAGCTCTCTGGCCACATCCACTGGGAAAAAGGAAGAAATAGGGCTATAAGGAGAATATCACTTGCACAGACTTCCTGCCCAGAGCCAGAGATTCCTGCATTGCAGTGCTGTGGCTGTGCTGCCGCACACACCCACTCCCGGGTCAGATGTTGCAACATCTGCCAGCTCACCACTGAGCGAGGAGCCGTGGCGGGCACAGGGAGCAGAGTCCAGCTCATTGGCTGTCCTTTTCCCAGTAGCCATTCCCTGACTCCTGTTGGTCAAAAAGGGGAAGCCAAAAGGGACGCCCAGCCTGAGATCCCTGAATGAGGCCAGCGCCGCTATTGACAGCACCATATCACTGATCCTCAGGAGCTGAATGCAATATGGTGCATCGATTGGACCGAATTAATCATTTCACAGATGCCCTTAATGCCATTACTCAATCAATTTGGAGTTTGCTTACATTTTTAATGACTCCTGAGTAATTGCCGAAGTTATCTGGGGACGAAGGTTCACATAAATAACATGGTGCACATAACCCACCGACAGGGGTGGAAAGCTTCTCCTTTTCTTGGAGTCTCCCACCATCTGGAGATCTGAGAAAATAAAGCTTTTTTGTTGTGGTACTGTGCTGTAAAAGTTATTTGGGTTCCATTAAAAAAACCCAGAAAAACAAACAAGATAGGTGGGGTTTTCTCGTCTTTCTCCTCCTTCATTCTCCATCCCAGAAGATGCTGGAGGCACAGTCTTCTTAATGGAATTGTTTCAGTTCCCTTGATCATAACATGCTTCTCATGCTTTGCATGGTGTTGTTCTTAACTGGACCATTAAGTGCTAATATATTTCTCTTTTTCTATTGCTTTTTACCACGGCGACTCGAGGAAGAGTCAGATTCTAGAGGAATTATTTTAAACCTGGTTTTAGAGAACCTTGAAAAGGATTCTGAATTTGAAATACATCGTTCTGCCATCTTAGAAACACATTTTGGCACTCCCTGTTTGAAGAGATCATAAACGGCATATAGGATCTTTTATTCATAATCTACTGTTGCAGCTGATACACTTAGATTTAACTGTGGTTCTTCTTCATAGATCAATGTGTTCTTTAAATGGCTTTGAACCTTTTTAAAGTACATCTGTACCATACAATATATTGTGACAACTGGTTAATTAGACCAGATTTCTTTTTTTCTTTTGGAAGTTTTCCTTTCATGGGCACACGAACCTGTGAATTATGTTTACTTTCCAGCGTCAGTGATACCAAAAACTAAAAAGCTATTCACAAAATCAGCTACCAAATTTTGCTGAGTTTTTTTGTGGGGTTTTCGTGCACTGGCTTGGCTACTGTTTCTGATATATTAAAGAGAGGAATTTGTAACCACGCATATCAAAGTTCAACAAAACAGCTAGACTCATGCTATCACATGTATTTGATCTTCCATGTGTATTTGATCTTCCATGTGTATTTGATCTTTGGTCTGCTCTATGTAGGAAGTCAGATTTGACAGATTGGTGCATTTGCAATCGGTGGGACGCAGGGCAGGGCTGGCCAGCTCGGTGGCTGGCAGTGGGGGGCCGCAGCAGCCTGGGATTAAATGCTTGATGCTCCCTGAATTCACTGCTTTCCATGCTCTTCTCCATCCCCACCTCTGCTCTCCTGCCCTTCCTCAGGTGACTTCTGGTGCTCACTGGAAACCACGATAAGGTCTGAGCTAAACTGCTGACTCTAACTACAGCCACAGTAATGTAGACAGATGCTAAGTTATTATGATAACTGTTATCCTTAAAATCTATGAATCTGTGGGAAAATTATGACTTGCGAAAGCAGTTACATACATGAGTAAGACAATTCATTTCATCAATCCCAATTTCAGTGCTATTGACTGTATACTCCTTTGGAACAAGAAAATCCATATATCAATAGTTGTCATCTCCAAAACCCACCAAATTGAATTAGTGTTAATTCACATTTCATTATAATATTATTTTTATCTATCATCTAGACCCTTTATGTAACAAAGCCTAGAGTGTACAACAGAGAAGGAGTGCCAGGAAATTAAATCAGAAAAACTTACAAAATACATTATCTATATTAAACCTAGGATTCTGCAGATATTTAAATTCATCATAAAATTGATCCACAATATTCCAGAAGGAAGAAGATTTTATTTTGGTCATAAAAGTACCCAGACTGGTCTCTTCTGTGTTATCATGCCAGCTCTTATCTTCCTCTCCTTGCAGGTGGGAGGAATGAGGGATGACAGTAGATATATACATTCCATATCTTCCCGAATACCTTTCAAAAGCAGAAGTGTGTTGCCTAAAATAATAGAAAATTTCATACATTCTCAGTACTTGTGTATTTTGAACAATAATTATATATCATTAAAACCTGAAGGTCTTTGGGGTTTTTCTCAGTGTGTAGCCAGACAAAGTCCCGCTCATACAGCTACCCACCAAGCCCATGAACTAGTAGTTGTAATTTCCTGCCTTTGACATATGGACCCTACTAATGTCAACTGTAATTTCAATATTTAGAAAGTCTATCTTCTTCTATGTATAGTGATGGCTATAGCCCGAAGTTACCATCTCCACCTAAAATTAGCTCTCAAAAGTTTCTGAAATTTTGAAAAATATGACCTTACGTACCTTGATTTTCTGAGAGTATATCAGCTATGAGTCATTTCACCCCTGGTAAAACTGGGGTGGACATAAGCCGTCCCGCACCTCCTCCTGTCTTCCTTGTCTTAGGAAGAAACTGAGCTTGATGGGATTTCTGAGAGCATGAGTTAGAGAGGTAGGCATTGAACCTAGGTGTCGTGCCTGAGCTCTTACCTTGGAGAGAGTGGTGTCCCTCCCCTCCAAATCCTGCTTTTATTTGTGTGGTTAGTTGTACAAATCAGTTTTGCAATTGAGCTTTTGAACACTCCTTCATATGATGAAGTTTTGTGTTGGAAAACAAGTTCAGTGAATGCATTTGTGGATTCTGGTGCCTTTGTGCACTGAGCATCAGCCCTCGGGGTGGATTTCACGGGCTGCAGACACGGGCATGGAGCAACTCCAGCTTACCACAAAACGTGCTGCAGAGGACCAAGTTACAAGGACATTCACAAAGAAATGTCTCCTTTTTTCTGCTTTCCTAAATATAACTAAATATTCTTCTCTTGCTCCCATTACCTTGAAAATTAATGATTTAGAACAGTTTAGGTTTGTACAATACTGTTCTCTCAGGCCTCTGCTGCGTGCACACGCATGCGCACACACACGTCCACTGCAAGTTTTTTTGCTGAGAACCCCACCAGCTAAAAAGCATTAGAGCCACCGCTGTTGTGCACATAATCAAACACGTCTGAGTTATAGCAGTTTAACAGATTACACTTATTAGCTGAGTGACTGCGGCTGACTTTGTACATAGTTTGGGCTTTTTTTTACAATGACAAGCATAACACTTTAGCTTAAACCTCCGTGGAGGTGATTTAAGTAAGGTCTCCTGCTTTACGATTTCAGCTTTGAAAGTGCCTTTCTGTGGTCTTGGTGAAATAACTTAATTTTACCCCATGATGTCTCAAACACTTTCCTCTAAAATAGGGAGAATAGTTGCTTGACACGAAGGAACATAAAATAATTAAAGTTGTTCTGTTAACTGTTTATTTAAAATGCTAAAAGGAGATCAATATGGTGATTTGCGTAAGCAGATATTGATTTGCATAAGCAGCTATTTAAGAATGCGAGTAAAGTGTTAATGCTTTTTTCTAACTACCTAATAACTGCAGAACGCAAAAAAAAAAAAGTTCAACAATTCACTGAATATAGGAGTATTCAAGGCCTGAAATTCCCTTCAGTTTATTCAGGCAATTATGGCCAATTTTTATTATTTTTTTAAAAAAGGTATAAAAGCTTCATCGTGATGGAGTCAGTGCAGTTACCAGCCAGGACAACCTAAACACTATTCAATAATGGTACTTTGGGTCCAATTTGAAAAGTAGCCCAAGACAGGAAGTAATTTCCTCATCCCATAAAACATTTTCAGATTACAAAAGTCCTATTCTGAGGTGAGGTATAACAAAGAGGTTTCAGAAGTTTTCACCATAAAGCAAAATTATAAAAAATTCCCAGTTGGAGGCATTCACCTACAGTGTGCCTGAGCCAAGTTCAGCTCTCCCCCTGTCTGGTTCAGGGACTTCAGTCTGGGGCTCCTCCTGGAGACTGGTGCCTGCCAGCCTATTACGTATTCCTGTGCTGTCCTTCTCCTAGCTGATAAATAAATAGTTTTTGAACGAGTAGAGGTGTAAGGGTGAGGAAAGGAGGCTGACTAACTACTCGACTGAAGACAATGACATGATCCTTTTCCCAGGTGGGGACCACAACAAATTGTTCAGAAAGTCTTTATCACAGTGGTTCCTCTTTGTAAAAATGCTGGTTTGGAACAGGAAAAAAGAATGAGACCCCAATGGGGATACATGCTCGTATGATATTTGGGGAAGGATGGGTTCAGGTCTCTAGTTTGCATCAGATAAAAACGGACACATTTCTAGAGGTAGGTTTCTCTCTATACTACCAGAATTGGAATTTTCACCCTCAATTTGTAAAACATTTAAGACAAAAATTTTCTCAAAACTGGTACTTTCCCATGAAACACTTCTCTACTACAGCAAGTCAGAATTTCCTGATTAAAACATTCTGCTTAAAAAAATATAGACAAAAAATCCTGTTTGACTATACTGTAATTTTTTGCTTCTGTCAGTAATGCTGTTCGTGGAATTTGGTGCATGCTGGCATCAAGGTTAGAAAACCATTGCCCATATGTAAAGTAAGCCATTTAAGTATAAAGTCTGCTGGGTACTGAGGTCATGGTGGACTGACTTGACTTATCTTCTGTGCAGAGAAGCAACAAACTATTATTTTTCCCACCTTCTGCTCAGTCAGCCATCTCAGCTCCTATTGATTTCAACAGAGATTCACTTGCTTTAAGATTTGGTTTGTAAGTTATACATTTTGCATTTGGCTTATTACCAAGACATATTTTTACTAATTTTCTCCATTTCCATCCATGCATTTTAATCCCCCCAAAAATTTACAAAGGAATAGAGCATCTAATTATAAAAAAAAATAAAGATCCTTCTCTTTGAAAGCCAAACTCAAAAATACACAACTTTTAAAATGTTCATAAAGACAGATCATTTTCTTTGCATATTCTTCTTTTCTGTATCATGATGAGAAATGGAATGAAAATAATTATCTTTGCCTTCATAACCTAGGAGCATCTTTACAGAATGGGGTAAGCTTCTAATTTTCTTCTTCAGTTACAACCTGACTTAGGAAATTATTCAGTGTGATTGTGGACAAGATCTAAAAATGATGCAAGTGCCTAACGTGTGACAGGTGAAATTGAAGTATCTAAGTCAAAGGTTTTGCTCAAAATGTCCTCCTGGCTGCTAAGTACCTCCCTGGGAATGTAGGGTTTGGCCTCCTCTACTGCCCACAGCTTCTCCCCTCTTGGCAGGGTGGTGCCTACTTCACCCATCAGGCTGATCGGGACTCAGAAAACAGCCTTCTTTTCCCTAAATCTCTTGAGGAATTTGATCTAATAGCTGTTCACAGATCACAGCCAACAAACATGTGAAGAATACAGATGAAGTCACTTTATTTTTAAAACTTGGCCCTCGAGAGCATGATTGGTAGTAGTGCTTATGTGTTATATATGCTAGCTATTTCTTACAGCGTTTGCCCAAGAAATGGGGAATATATATTTAATTTCACCTTCTGCCAGGGAAAGTTCAAGCCCACATTTCCAGCCCCACGGTGTAGTTTCTTAACCATTGCACTACAAGCCACTGGTGGGTTTCTGATCTCAGGACCAGAGGTAATTTCCAAAGACAGTTTAATCTAGCAGCAGAGAGTTTAATTGTTTCCGACCGGGAAGGGAGCTGCACTCTGGGCTTCTGTGTCTGTACAAATGATCAAACCAGTTGGCTTGTTCACAGGCGCTGGACGTGGCCGCCGGCCCTTCTTAAAACAAACCATGAACCTCAGTAGGTCTGTGAAGGGATGGTGAGAGGTACCTCTTCCAGACTGAGGACATCAGATGGACAATTCACCCACCACGGCTGTCACCCTGCCAGCAGACAGCTAAACCTGAATGTGGGCAGGGTGGGGAAGCCTTCTCCGTGCTCAGCGTTTGCTACCACCAGGCACCTCATTGCCCTTACCAGGCTCCTTTCCTGCATAGCCTCTGGGAGACTTTCCACGTGGTGTGTTCATCATCCCAAAGATGTTTCATGCAAAGCAAGTAGACCTCAAGAAACTCCATTTGTTGAAACACTTCCCTCTGGATTTTTTTTTTCCTTATTTAAATAGTACATTACTATAGCAACTAGTGCCTCACTATCTTTAATGTATTAAACTTCATTACCCCATATGAAGCAAGGGAATATTATTATTTTACTTTACAAAGGTAGGAGTGAGATATAGATACCAAATGGGTGTTTACATAGAAAAGCTAAGTTAGAAATTCAGCAAAGAGGGTGTACCCAGGTTAACTCTAATTTAGCAGTTACTGGTAACCACAGGAGCAAAGATGAACAATCTAGTGTGGACTAGTAACTGGGAGCCCGAAACTCCCAGCTCACACTGAAACCCACGCCATCATCTGCCCCCTGCTCCCCTGCTCCGGGTGCTCCTGCCAGACAGAGGAAAGACAGGGGAAACTCACATTCATGCACATTTTGCAGCCACATATTATTTTGTGATCGGGGGGGTGATGGGCATGAGCTTTCCTTTTGTGAGTCATCACACAGTATTTTTTGATCCTTACATTTCTGCATATAGGAACCCAGTTCTGGACAAAGCTGAAGCATCACTCAGCTAAGAGCCCTAGCCCCAGCACTGCGCTCCATCCCAATACTGTACTGAGTAGGCAAGCACTGTATCACATGGCGTTTTGTGTCTGTGTGCATCGCGTATCATACAGTACAATTTAAGACATGTCACCTCTTGAAGTCAACAGTATTTAACCAAGAAAGCACATGAATTGATAGCACTTTATTAGCATTGCTGGCACATCGCTCCTGTAAAGCAGAGTGGCAAACGAGGTCGCTCCCTCATGTGAAGAAATGTGTTGTATTATTCCAATACTCATTTTGATCTTTAATTTATCTGCTTCATTTAAAAAAAAATCACTGACAGATATGTTGATTCAGAATGTCTGCTAACACTAGTGCTCTGAGGCTTATCAAAGAAAGACATGTTTGAAAAGAAAGGTATATTTTGAAAAAGAAAGAAAAATCAGAAGTCAGATATAACACAAAGCTATTTTTTCTTAAAACCGTGTCTGAAAATTATCCTCCGAGTTTTAACAGCAGATGTTGCTTCAGATAGATTTTGGTTTTTTACTTTTTCAATTAACTAAGTTTAGACTTAGATTTAACTTAAGCAGTGAGTCAATAATTATCAAATATTGCATATGATTAGGGGATCTAGGACTAACATGAGTAGAAGTTGGCCACTCACACAGATAGCTAATACAGATGGGCTTCAGGCACAGTCTGCAGAAGTCACCCGAAGTCTCCCTGCTGACTTTAGCAAGCTTTAATCCAAAAATATTGAACAGAATATTGCAAAGCCTGGCTGTGCCCTGCACCAGAATTTGCATGGAAAACTGTTCTTTACTCTGAAATAATTTTCTGGAGTCTCAGGTTACAGTTTTGAAATGTTCTGCTGCTAGTCGCGATGGTTACAAAGAAGAGCTTGAAAAAGCTAGCTGAAGGTAAGACACTACAAGAACACATCCCGGAGTTTTCAAAGTCTGAAATAGTGTTTGTGAGAAGCCGGAATGCAGCGTTCATCTGAAAGGCTTGTTAAATCCCAGACCCTAGGGTAACAGCAGGCAGAGAACTGAACGTGTGTGGGGACCTAAAGAAACAGTGAATTTCAAATCAATATAAAAATATATAACACAATTGTTACTGTAAGTGAATGTTGTTCTTTCTTTTTCCATTCAAACTCCACTTCCCCTTCGGCCATATTCCTGTTATTATTAGACTAAGCAGCAGAGATTTCATTAATTTCACTACCCCAGTAACTAATCTATAACCTGAACTGCTGGCACATACAAGATCAAAACTGGTGTTTAAAAATAGGTGCTTATTACTAGGTTTATGGAAAAAAAAAAAAAAAGATTATTATAATCTGTGCAAGCATTTCTTTCAGCACTGCAAAAGAAAATAAAACATAAGTAACGAGGGAGAGCCAATGCTGATACCAGGAAAAGCCTCACTCAGGATGTGCCTTGCATTGCAGCATGCCGTCAGGGATGCGCTCTCTTTCTAAGGATGCCTGCACGTGCTTCCCAGGGAGACAAAACCTCCTTTCACAGGCAGCAAGGCCTCTGCTGATTGTAAGGATGTAGGATGGAGGGGGCTGCTATCAGGTGGAGAAATGCAGGGGAGCATTCCCGCAGCCCGGCTGGGAAGTGAAATAGATAAACCGCTTGTAGCATTCTCCGAAGGGAAAAACTCAACACTAGTGAACGTTTATGTGAAAAGACCTTAATGCTCTTCCAAAGCCTGGGAATAATCTTGTGAGATGTCTGGGGGCGCCAGAAAGGAGCCCTGCTTGGAGAACAGGCTCCTGAGGTTGCAAAAATTGTTTCAGCTTTCTTTTTGTCACTTTAAAGTTTATAAGCTGAGGGGGTCTTATTGGTATGTTTGGGGACATTTTTGAGATTTTAACTGGACTTTTTTGAGTTTTTAACAGGATTTTTTCAAGTTTTTAATACATGCAGAAGTTGTCTTGAAAATATACATGGGATATAAAAAGCCCCAATCTGATGATTGCCAGGTTTGAAGGGGAATTGCTGTTGGCAGCATGGTACGGCACAAGCAGAACCTAAGGAGCTGCTGTCCTTCTTGCTGGTTTATTCACCTTATGACATGACCCAGCATATGCCGAGTGCCTGACACTCCTCTCATACTCCTCTTCCTCTTCCTCCACTCTACTCTGGCCCTTTGAAATAGTCCGTTTTCCTCTGTGCACTGCCTGGGTACTCCTTCTCCACTATATCCATCTTTTGTTGCTTGGTACGGAGCAACATGAACTCTCATACTGGCTTAAAAGCCCCACTTTCAGGAATCATGTGAAAAGCATTTCTTTTAAAATGAAAAAAGCGAACAAAAATTATTTTTTTTTTTACCATCAAGGCTCTAGATAAGAGCATGGACATATGTGTAAGTAACCAGCTTATTGGTGCTGGAGGTGTCTACTTTGGATGGAATATAAAATCCATCTTCAAATATTTCAAAGCACATTTCAGAACAGACATTTGACTATTGAAATAATAGTAAAAGCAAAAATAATGGAATAATCTTTTTTTTTTTTAATCAGGTTCGCTCTTCAATCTATAACAATATTCCAGTTAATGACTTGACCTATTATATAGTTCTGTTACATGCTAATAAACTTAATATAGTCTCATTTCAAAAGTGCTTTCAAAGATTATTGTATCAATTATTCTTATTAAAGTCTTCTGACGGTCCTGTGGGTGGATTGTTCACGTTCAAGGCAGATTGTTGACATGCCTCCCTAACCCTTGAAAACACGGCTGGCATAGATGCTATGTTTTGCGCGTTATTACACCAACATGTCGCTTTTGTGCATTACCAAGCCCTTTCGCAATAACACTGTCAAAGGAAAGTAATGCCATGGTTAGCTGTACGTTGAGCAAACTAATGGATCTGAAAGAAATTGCAACGTGGTAAATAATCTTCTGTCTACTATAATTAAGGACGTAGCTGAGAAGAGGAAGATTACTTATCTGCTAGCATGAAAGGAAAAGGCCGTGAATGAAAATAAATTGTGTGCAGCCCTCTCCAGCAAAGAGGACTGCCCTTAGGCGCTCACTCCAGGAGATTTATGCACTTCCGCAGACGTTCCTGCATCTGCCCCCTCTCCTGCGTGGAGCAGGCAGCTGCTCCGGCAGCCGCTCCTGCCCGGCGTGAGTCCCGCAGGGCTGACAGGAGGATGGAGGGGAAACCTGCAACCCGATTGCTGCCACTGCTCCTCTTCCCTCTACGGCAGGAAAAGGTAATGCCGACGTCATTGGGGCACCAGCTTCCTCATGCTGCATGAGCAACCTAACACCTCATTACATGACATTAGCGAATTATTCTCCATTCAGATGTTGCAAGTACTGACACAACATTTCTTTGGCTGACGTGACCTGGTGTACACCTATGTATATATCATGTCATATTGCACCATGGTAATTAAAAGCTCCTGAATACTGGGAAATCTTTAAATGATTCAACAGCAAGTACTGTTTAACTACAACACGAACTGTCCTCGTCCCCCCTGCCCTGCCCTTTAGAAGTGTTTACAGGATGTTCATTCCCCAGGCCCCTGCTCACAGCACACATCACGTTTCACAGCAAAACCAGCAGGTAGGTGGAGAATAATTTCACCTGGGGATGATTTCACATGAGACTATTCGCAGGGAATGTAGCGTGATGTATTTTGGGGAGCAGTGAATGACCCATCTACCCATGTGCAAGCCAAAGAGACTTTATCAATACAGTGCCAAGACCAAATTAAACAAACATTACATCTCATCTCCTTCGTATTTGTGGGTTTCCTCTCACCTGGAAAGATGAGGTTGTGGCTATTTCTAGTGAGGGGCAGCGCTGGAGAGGAAAAAACTGGGAGGAATAATTTTTGGAACAGAAGACCTGAATTCCATGTAATACGGAATTATTCATATTCATAAGGGTTCAGGGACCCTGTGCAATGTTGCTAATTACTTTGGATGCAGAAAACTTCAAAAACACTTTTCTTATGTTTCAGGAGATATAATCTCACTACAGACCTTGGCATGGTCAAAAATCAGGAATTTTCTTCTCTCTAGCACTTGCAAGAAAGACACAAGGACACCTCAGAAGGGACAACAAGGTTGCACAGAGATTTTAACTCCAGTATGTGGCTGGCTAATTCCACAAAGTGTGAGCATCTTACGAAGTTGTCACTATAGATTTGATGGTGGATGCTCTTCCTACCTCCACAAGCCCTTATTCTTTAGAATCCCAACAGCGACTAACATTGAGTTGCAGAGGTTAATAGTGTGAGAAGAAGGTGGGAGAGAAGATGTATAATTTTATGTTTTCTCACATGTTTGAAAGGAGAGAGCTTCCAGTTTTATTGAATGTTTTATCTCTCTTACATTAGGAAAGTTTATATGATCTCAAAGTTTACCTCCTGGTAAGTAATATACAGCAGTTAGTATTTTATTTACTATGTCCTTTTTTATCATTTCTGCAGAAGTTAAACCATCTTATTATTTCTATCCACCCACATATAAAATCAAAATTATCTAAAGGTTTCCCTTTTTTACAGTTTGCATCTTTGCTCAGTATATCCCTTTATTAGTGTTACACATTCTATGAAATAACCAAAATTGAAGACATAATTACGGGTGAGGCCATACCATTGAGATGATTTGTTGATACTGCAACCTCTCCAGTAGCAAAAAAATGCAGCAAAAAGATATCCTAGTATTTTGTTTGACTTTCATCCTACCCTTATGGCCAGATATAGTATTATACATTCCACTACACAACTCAAAAAATCTGAGAGAATGGATTAAAATAGATATGTTTACTTTTACCAGCAACTGTAATTCTTTTAAGAGGTACTTTCTGGTTAAAAGGTGCAGACGTAGTGGTTCTTTTTGTTCTTTTGCAATCATAGCATCACCTAAGCTGATAAGCATCCTGACTCTCACAGACCTTAGGAGTAGAAATACTGGCTCATAATCATTCTGAAAGCTCCTGGAGCAATCCAGAGGCCAAACTATATTACTCTGCATTGGTACAATATTGCTTCACAGGAGAACCTGAAGAAATGTAGTAATTTGAATGGATGGGAGTTCAGATGCAGGCTTTCATGGAATCTATTTTATCCAGAAAGTCCAGGTGTGTAAACTGTAAGTTGTGACTCAGTGAGCCAGTCTGGGGAACAAACAACCTCTTTAATTGCAAAGGATAAATTCCAGTTCAGTTTTCTCAACACTGCCTTTTCCTTTTCTCCTTACAGGTTTCCAGATATCCTACAGAGTGCCCTGTGATCGCTGCTTTCTGGAAGAGCGGTGCAACACTGAAAAACAAGGAACGCATCCTTCCTCTGCCTCCAACTTCTCACATTAGTTTGGCCAAGTTGGTCAAAATTTGGATCTCGTTTCTTATTTAAGGTTATGCCAATATGTTTTCCTGCAAAGCATTGGCTTCATGAGGACCCATAAGCTGTACATATATACATACATACATATGTATATACACATACATATATATACACACACATAAATATATATATATATACACATAGTGTCACGTCCTCTGGTCGTGCAGAAGCTACACAAATAGCCCAGAAAGTTTCCCAGGACAGTAGCTCTTATTTTACCAGAAGTACCAAACTAGAGGGGTTTTGCAGTTATATTTCTTCTCAGTCTAATTTCTAATTTTGTTTACTTTCTTGATATGACCAGTGACATCTGAGGAGAAGAGATTGCTGACTGCAAATATATCTCTCTTTGCCAGAGTCATGCCAGTAATTTGTGCTGACCGTATGAATATCTAGGTAGTTAATACAGTAAGGCAAGGTTTCATTTTTTTCAAAGGGGGAAAAAAAAAGGTCTCTCTACGTGGCATTGCGTGAAAATATGGGATCTCCTTGAACAATTCAGTTAGGAGGAAATTTTGAGTTCAAGCGAAAAATGCTTATTTTCAGTTAATCCAGTGTAGATTTGAAATTACTTTATTGAAGTAAGTGAATTTATTTTTGTGTTACCTTGGGCTAAATGCTCAGAATTTAGCCACACTGCACCAGTATGCATTTTTGCCTACTTAAATAGGCAGGTTCGTGTAACTTCTTTTTTAATGGTGAAGAAGAAGGCATTTGAACCGCATTTGAAGTGGAAGTTTTAGCTCCTGTGTCACACAACTGCCAGGGAAATGTCATATATGAGCAAAGGACTGCAGCCTGCCTGCCTCTGGCAGTAATTACTTTCCTGGCTTGTGGTTTGCTTGTGGTGTATTTCATTTAAAAGAAGGTCTTTTCCATATAAATTTGGAAATATATATATATTACATATACATATACATACATATATGCCTCTGTATATATTCTGGCAATGAGAAAAAGCAGTGTTGGAAATATTCAGCATAAGTAAGGTCCAGAACGAGACTGAAGTTAAGCACACTGAAAAAAAAAAAATCAACCCCCAAAATCATGAGACTTTCAGTGCGTGAATTAGTTAGCCTAAAGTCAACCCAATTACTGTCTCTCCAGTGTTGATTCTAATTCCTTCTGGATATTTTTATTCATTTCCTTGAGCTTCCCTCAGGCTGATTTCTGAGTTTTTAAGCTAATTTTTAGGTTTGGGGTTGTTTGTTTTGGAAACTTCAGAATAGTTGTAGTTTTCACATAGCAGATATCATGGCTTAATGGACAAAGCAAACAGCTCTCTATTTTGCACTAAATGAAGGGAAAATAAAAATCTCTTAACAACTTATTTTATACTAACTCCTAAATTATGTGAATTATACTTTGGAGTAAAAATAGAAAGGCTTTTAAAATCAAAACTAAGGAAGCATTCCCTGTGTATTCAGAATGGCTCTTAAATCAAATGATTGTTTTGGGTTTGGGTTTTTATTACTGTTGTTAACATTGTCAAAGAAAAAGTATGTATAATAACCCAGTATTCCATTCCAAATCTGGTGAGTTTTGCAGGAGACCACTGGAAATTACTGGAAATAAATTTGATGTGACTCCAAATGTCCATTGCAGTGTGAATGCAAAGTTATTAGCCTAGCTAGTGGGATTATACAGACTTGGATTTTCTTCTAAAATCACTGCAAACAGAAGGCAGTGGTAAAAGAAAATATCCTGAAGTCTCTGCTTAATAGACAGGAAAAACAAGAGAGGAAGGGGGAGAGAGAGAAGATGGAGATGATGGTAGATTAAAAACCCTATTGTCCTAATAGTCAACTTTGAAAAAGTTCAAAGAAACATAAAGTCTTTAGAGAGAGAGCTTTAAAGACAAAGGGAATAAAAATGATCATTGTAAAATTGCTGGCATATTCACTTGTGGCTCTATTACTCCAGCAAGACACCCACAGCTTCCCTTCATGCCAAATGGAGTAGTGCACATGCACCAGCAGACTGACAAGACAAACTAACAACATTTTATGTAGGGAGCTATATTTGACATCGCTCTGTACAGTCTTTTATAATTCCATAAAACTACAGTTGTGGTTTTTCAAAATCACCATTACCAAACCTATTTTCTTCATTTGCGCACACCCATCCTGTCCAGGAAAGTACTAAAAATATGTGCAACGATTGTGGGTCCCTTTTTCCTGCTTCTAAATTTAACATTGTTCTACCAATATAATCCCATAGCTTCGGTCCTGTCCTGAAGTTCAGACTTACAAGAATTTAACGTTATTATTAATGGGTGACATCTATAAAGTCCATAGTAGCAAGACCTTGCATAAATTTAAAATATGTCAATAAAATTGAATGCATGCTAATGAAGTAATAATTTGCTAACATTTTCAGGTTCTCTGAATGAGCAGAAGACAAAGGTGCAACTTGAATCATGACTGCATATCTCTATTGCAATATTATTTCATCTTATTCCTTTAAACAAATTTGAGCTACATGAGTTAAGATGAGATTGCATCAGAAACGGGATGGAAGGAGCAGCAGCAGCTATTTTTCTGCAGCATAATCTCTTAAAATATATTTTTGCTGATAACTTCAGGGTGGGTTCTTTTTGTGCCGATGCACACAGTTTAAGCTCTCACCTTGAAGTTAATTTTATACTGCAGTAGGCAGAGCAGCCATTATGTATGAGCACAATGAAATTCAGAGAAACTGGTTTCACATGAAAACAACTCGGGACCTGTGAGTGCTCTTGAGTGCTGCCAAGATGCAAAGGCCTGACTTCCCGAGATGGTGAGGGAGGATGGCTCAGCAGGAGGACACTCCTCTACGACCTGCAGAAATGCAAATACATCTCACTAAACAGCCACAAGTCACTTAAGCCTAGAATTAAAAATGGTGAGAAATAGCAGGACCCAAAGCTCTAGGTATTAGAAAAAAAGGACTAAAAGTTGAATGCATCAGAAGTATGAACCAAAAAAACAGTGCACTGAGCAGGGATGCTCTCTGATTTGCAACAAGAAATACCAATGACACAGGTAAGCCAAAAATTGCTGTCCTGAGCTCAGCTGCCTGAGCCGAGACTGAGAGCACAGTACTTGTGTTACCTGGAAGAAAGCCCAGAGGCATCTTGTAATGGTGTCTGCCCATTGCTGCCCTTCCAGGTAGGGCTTTCTCCTTCTAAAATCCAGCTGGAAGATGAGGTACTACTGACCTATACACAGTGTAAGAGTTTCTGTCTAAAAGACCCATTTCTAAACCCACCCTAAGGAGATGTGAACTCTCCTTCCCTTGTGTCAGAGGGTGCGTGGCTGGAGGGACACCTGTTTCAAGAAGAACATGATTTTCTGAGTTTAACATTTAGGGCTCTCAGTTGGTAGAAAGGAGCTCTGGTTCCATGTCTTGCTCTCAAACATCTTATTCTTCATACTATTAATAGTTATCAGATATACATGGAAATAACTCTGATTAAAAGAGAGTTATCAGAGATAACAGGGAAGAACACAACCATGAGATAAAAACAAACCAAAACAAAAAAAAAACAAAACAAAACAAAACCAAAAGACAAAAGACAGCATTCTGAGATGCCCAAGAGCTTGTTTTCTTCACGAGTACTTGGGTACTGTGAGGTAAGACTATTACTTCTGCACAAATGGGATAAGTGATACCCGAACACATTCTGTAGCACAGAATAAACTGGATAAAATTGTGAGGAATTCAGATTTGAACTGACAGTATTTTTTTTTTCTCTCCTTTCAATACTTTTCTTGTGAAGACAGGGTGGTGTTTAGGAGAGGAGAGAAACAGGGCTGTAGTGACTTCACCTGGCATTTGTCAGGTGAGAGACAGGTGCCGAGGATTAATGAGAACCCCTGTGCCAAGGCTGCCGTTTTTCTTCAAATAAAGCTGCTTTTGCCAATATGCTCCTAATTCACAATGTTTACCTTGACCACAACCCAGTTTTACATCTAGTAATTCTTGGCTCATCAGGCCCAAAGAAACCTACCAAGCCAGTTTTGACGTAGACATAGATGCAGCCCAGTAGAGGAGTGTGGATTACAGGTTTATTTGCAGGATGAAAGCTTTGACTGTAGAAGCTGTAAATGGGATGTTCTTGGCATTTCTGGTGGGCAGAGTAGAAACGAGTATTTATGTGTAGGTGCGTCCTGACTGCGTTCACCCTCCCATAGCCTTTTACACAGTTTATTGCTTTTACTGGTATGGGAGTGGAGCAATACTACGCTGGGTTGCTGCCAAGCGGAGGATGCTATTAAAGCTGCATTTTAGGGTTTACATTTTGAGTGCTCTTTTATGCAACTTTAGATTTTGGCTGAAATGTTGTAATGCTGGAGAAATGTCTAAAAATAATACTTTATAATTGCAATGTATAAATCTTACATAACGCTGCCTTTCAGCTCAGACAGGTGCATTTGCAATGGGAAACTGAAGCCCTTGGTGCTTCTGGCTACAGCAGAGAATCAAACGGTAAGGAAAAAAGAAAAAGCCTTGTTCTTTCCAGTAGGCTTGTTCGTTATTACTGTCAGTATTCATGTCTCTTACTAGTGGCACCTCAAGACCTGAACAGGATGCTAACCGTGGCACAAGTACGGAGTATGTGAATTTGCACAAGGATGTGGCAGGCGGGACTGAGTAAGAGGGCAGCAAATCTGTTAGGGCTGCGATCTTTTTTCTCTAGGCTTGAGTAAGGGTTGATCTAAGTGAGTAACGGGGATGGGCTGGGGCAGCGATAGGAAAGTATGAAAAGAGATGCTAAGGTGAAGAGGCTGAAAGGAGCTGGCAGGATCCTTCCATAGTAAGGCAGAACCAATAGAAATGTTGCGTGTCTGAGCTATAAGCAATCAGTGCAAAGCATTTAGCAAGCAGCAGGCTCAAGTTTGGACTCAGAATTTCCGTTTTCTCATCTTTCTGTTCAAACTTTATATTAATTTCTCTGAGATTTAAAATACGGTTGAATTATAAGTTAACTAATAATCATTAGACCCAAAGTAAATAAGCTTTGTCTGTAAGAAGCCCAAAAAGAAATCAAGTATATCCCTGAATATAAATTTTCAAAACAGACCTATTATTTAAGCATCTTTACACTTTAAGCAGAAACAACACTTTTCCTGTTTAATTTGGGTGAGGTGTGAGATCAATCTTTACTCTGCTGGATTTTTTGCATCCTTAATGTTTTAGTTTAGTAAATAAAAAACATATAATTGCCATAGCTATGGCTATGTCTTTGCAATTTAAGGATCAGAACATGCAAATTCTATCTTGAAATTATTGGACATTTTAATCTCATCTAAGGCCTTAAGTATACGATTGTACAGATTTGTACTGGCTTCCTAACAAGGTCCAAAATGCAAATCCCTCACAGTAAGCTGTTTTTTATTCAGCAAAGAAGTAAAACTAATAATTAAATCATTTTTTTTCCTCACCGTCATTAGGTAGGAGAGGAGAGAATACTGAGCAAGAATAAGACACCTGCTTATTACATTGTAAGATATTTTCATATTCCCCTGTTGAGCATGCTATGAATAATGGTTTTTGATAAATTTCTCCAGCCTTATTCAAGGAAAAATTGTTGTCTTCATCAGCAGAGGCAAAAGAAATCTTTTTCTCTCTTTCCTTTTGCCCAGATCTCATATTTCTGTGGTTGCTATAGAAAGCTATTACTGGAACTCATACCTAATAAGTTTTCTTCTCCATCACCAAATAACCCTCTAATACCCACTATTCTTAGGTGTTTGTTTTAGATATTGTTCTCCATGATCTCTTTTTTTCTTTTTTTAACCTATAAAAGGGTCAAGGTTTTCTTTTCTCTTCAGACACCTTCAAGGTTCTAAATTTCTGAATTTGATCTAATTCCTCCATTGTCAAGCAACAGCCACCAATATATATAGCAAACCACTCTTACTTATTTTGCTTTCGCTCTGTTGTGAAGACAAAGTTTCAGGTAAGTGCTGAATAGTTCATGGCTCCTGCTGCAGCTGACAAGGACCAGCTTTGGTTGCCTGACATGTTCAGGTGAACTGATTTATGTAAGGTGGGAAGTCTTTGCATCTTTCTTCCATAGTAGCAGGGATGCTGTTAGCCTCTGCTGGGCCAGTAGGAGCCAGGAGGGGAATGGAAAGTGGGGTGGGCAGGAGGAGGTAAAAAAAAAAAAAAAAAAGGAAAAAAGTAGCAAAGCACAGAACTAATGTTTTTTCCATTTTCAGACAAAATAGCCATGGCAGCCGCCTTGCTTCTGAAAAGCAGATGTAACGTGGGTGACAGGAAAAGGATGAACTTAGAAGTCTTGAGAGAAGCTTTTGCAAAACATGCAGCACCCGTTTGTACGGGTGACTGGTAAAGATGGAGTTTTGCCTAGGGCATCAGAGCCCCTCCAGTCTGACCGTGTGAAGGGATTATTCAGGAAAGCTGCTCTTCAGTCAAGTCAGTGTCAGGTACGTGCAGCAGATGATGCATCACTTGATGCTGCATCATTTATGCTATTGTCCTATGAGAGTTATGAATTCCAAAATGTAAAAAGCACTGTATGACACACATCTACTTTTCTTCCACTCCCTTTAGTGAAATACAGGAGTGAAGATGTACTAAAAGCAGAAATGTTAGCTGAATTACATCCCACCACAAGAGTTTTATATATCAAACAAAAAAGATTCATACTTTTAATTATGCAGAGTGAAATGAAATAGTAAACTCAAAGACTTTTTTTTATCTTAATGCTTAAATGTTAAGCTAGATATAAAAGGGATGTATAAATAAATGATAAATTGTTGATTACTTTGAAAGCGTATTTGAAATTTGTGTACTGTGTTGCTGACAGTGAGTGTCCTGAATTGGCCTAACAGATGCTATTTAATGTAGAAAACACCACATATATACACCTGATAGCAAGATGGGGTGATTGGAGTATGGTTCAAAGTTCTAAAGTGATTCTCTCCACATGAAAATAAAGCCATTACATAATCTGCTACAACAAGTTTGGGAGATTTTTAACCCAGTTACAGCGAGGGAGAAAAATAACTCTGAATTCAGCCATTAAATCTGCCCTGGTCTTGAAGTACGCATACAAAAAATATGACCTTGTTTTCCCTGTGTTGAGTAGTTCAGTGTAGCATAAATCTATGTTTAGCTAGTTCCCCACTCCCTGCCTTCATTTCTACCAAACATTGCATTTGTACAGATGCATGCTCACACTTCACCATATGTACACGGATTCCACAGCATCTTTTAAGGTGCCTGAAATTGGTGTAGCAAGTGGCAGAGCATGGATTTAACAGAACAACTTCAAAATTATACCTATTCTTCATGCATTGTGCATTCTCCCACTTCAAAAAGGAAGCTACTACCCTTAATCAATCCTTTTCTTCAGGTTGTCATCATGTCTTCTTCAATCTGTTCTGGTGTTCTTGCTCAGGTGTTGGCATTTATAGGCTCCTGGCAAGCTCAGAAATCCTCTCGCTACCACCCAACAAGATGAGCATTACCTTCAACAGCTGAGGGCAAGGAAGCAAGGAAGCAAGTGCACGGTCCTTCTTTTTGCAGCTTGTGGATGGGTCAGGTGTTACTGAGGGTTAACACACCAAGGAGTGGGATGTGAAGCTGGCATCTGAATCTCCGTTTGCTTTTACAACTCTCTGCCGTTTGATTAGAAAATCAGGGTTAGTCACTTCCCTTGGGAAACCCCATTCACCTCCAAGGAAACTGCTGTGCTCTGGAAGTCCACATGAACATTGGCTTGCGATGCCCTTCTGGGGATACAGATATCTGGTAAGGTGGAAAAGGCTTTTGTGCATTGCACAGAAAAGCTGGAGGAACACACTATCACAGCCCTTTCCCTTCACAGCTATTTTATAGAGCCATGCAGGCACTGAAATCAGCTCCTCTTTGAAAAAAATCAGACAAATGGAGAATATCTGATCCAGCGATGCATATTTTTCAGTAGATTAATTTCATGTTATTTAGACCTCTCCTGGAGGAGCTGGTAAATGAGTGGGGCAACCAAAGGCAATACCTGACAATTTTACCCCAAGGCCAGCATCCAGTGGAAGAGCAGGACCTTGCCCCATAGGTATTGCCCCAACCGCATTCCCCCTTGAATGACCTTATCGCTGGCAGCCCAGCTCCATCTGTGCTACAGCCTTAGCGGGTTGTGTGTTTCCTATGTGCTCTGCAAAATTAGGAAGGCAGTTTTACTTCTGTCTTGAATTGCCATAATTAAGATGCTTTTTGCATCTGATGCCTTTCCGCGTGCTGAACACAGATCACGTTTCCTGGATCGTCCCCCCGCTTCTTCCCATGCCATCCACCACCCACCTCTGCTTGCGCTGGCTGCCTTCTGCACTGTGCAGGGAAGGGCAACATATGCTCCATAATCAGGAGCATCTCCCCTCCAAAATTTGGGATGGATGGGTGGCCAGCCACAGTATGACAGGCGACAGACAGAACGCAGCTCATGCATAGGACCTAAGGATAAGGAGAACAACACATGCCAAAATCTCCGAGGTCTGGGTGTTCTCCTGGCAGGTTTTGATGCTGGGCCAGACCTGCTGCCCCAGCTCCTTGGCTGCTCCGTGCACTCACTCCCCCAGGGGAAAATGCAGTGGGGCTGCATCTTTAGGAAACTCAGATGAGTCCCAGAGCCAGGGGTTTCACCTTGTACTGCCTGCCTCCTTGGAGAGAAGCAAACACTTCTTCCTGAGGTGGTAATGAGGAATGTGGGTCCCAAGAAGTGGGGTCATGGTGCCGAATGCCAGGGCTGACATCCTGCAGCCCTGGGAAGGAGGCCAGTGTCTCTCTTGCATCTGAATTTAAAGCCCTAGGCTGCCAGGATTTTGTTAAATAGATCTCATTCTCTATGCGCCAGACCAGATCTTGCACTTTGAGCGTATCACTCAAGCTGCTGACAACAGGGTTCAGCGAGCTGAACCTGCAGGATCAAACTCTGCCCGGTACATAAAGTCTGAGCTCAGGCAGCAGGCTGGGCTTTAAAGGAAGGAAATCTCATATTTATTCATGATTTAATTAAGAGAGATCAGGCTTTTCAGCCTGTTTTGAATATACATGAAAACAAATATATAGATAAGGCTATCATTCCTCATATCAGCCCTATGCTTCTAAACAAAAAGTAGCAGTTCCACATAAAGAGTGATAGAGTGATTTAATCCATCACTGGGGTCAGACCCTTCTTTTCCCGTATAGGGATTTAGAGCGTGGTACTACAGGTTTGAATCCTGAACACCAAACAAAAGACACATGAAAAGCAAAAATCCCTCACTGAATTTTGTTCAAGCCTTGTTTGAACACAAACGTCCCTGTGCTCTGGGTTTATTCATTAAAATAAAGCACACAAAATAACTCTCACCTACTATTATTAATCATAAGGATTTGCTCAGGAAAACAAATATACTTGGGCTTTCAGAACAAATCAATTCAGAGAAAGGGAATATTTTGGCTGCCATGGCAGCCCAGAAGAGGGTAAAAACAAACATCTTTGCTGCTGCTAGTTTGCAGCTGACTCCGAGATGGACTGTTGGTGATGTGTGATGCTATTTTTAAACAGCAATTGTTTAATCACTTCTGTTCCCCTGGGCTGAGACTAAAAATGATGCCTCCAGAGCACTTTGTCTACAACCAGGTAGAAATAATTTGATCACATCCTTTATGGCTACAGCGGAGATGGAGCTGTATGAGGTATCGGCAATGTGTCTGACAAAGAATCTAAATATTGAGCAGAAGTGAGTGTGTGTTGATCATGACATCTAAGTGTCGTAATGTCACCAAGTGATCTGCTATGAAACATATCATCATCTCCAGCAGAAAAGGGAATAGCTCCTTAAAACTGTATATTCTTTTCTGGCTTTCTTTTTTTTTTATTTTCTGCAGAGTTAACTGTCGGGGCTTATGTATCCACTTTACATGAAAGGCATAGATTATTCTGAAGGACATATGTAATTGTATGTAAGCATTTCAAGTGTGGGTATTGCTGAAATTGTTTATTGGACTTGCTGTTGGTCTGTAGTAGTTGACAGCTCTATTGAGGGTTTTTACCCAGGAAAGCAGAATTAAATACAGATGGACTTGCCAGGAGGACAGTGTGACAGTGTCTCACCAACAAGATCTGAACGGTAGCCTCCTCACAATTCTTTACAAAAGACAATTTTTTCTATATCTGGACTATTACAGCATACCTGGATCTTACGTGTAATAAACAGTTCCTATTATTAATGTTAGAAGCAGTGACTCTTGCAGAAAAGCATTTATTTCCGCAAACTGGAGATATTTCCTCGGTCAAACTGTGATGTAACTGCAAATCAGCAGCGTTATGCGTTACGCGAAACTTGACCTAATAGATAGAGCAAACACTTAAACCTCCAGCACACAGAGTAATAGCCTGGCTCCACAGATGTCAATGGGAATTTTACTATTGACTTCCATAGGGCCAGGATCTCACCCATATCTGCATAGATGATTAATAGCTCCCCTGCCTTTCAATATCCTCTCTGGCTAACAATAAATTATCTCTGCCAGTGATTACTTTTAAGATGTAGCTCATAAAAATGCTTGTGAAAAGCAAATAGTTTTGCCTTTGGGACAGACTATATTAAAGTAAGTGTTGGATATTTTTGAAATCTTCCCCAGATGGATTGCCATAGGGCACTACAGGATCTTCCTGCCTTCATTTCAAATAATTCCAGACGCTTGTCCTGTTACAGCATTATCCTTGTAGATTTTTTTCACAAAGAAGGAATGAAGCTTTCTATCAAAGTGCATTCAATATGAGTGTTTGTTAAATGGTTTTGCCTCCTTCCTTGTTTATAGGTTTGCAGAGATACTTTTGTTTACTTTGAGAAAAGACATAAGTACAATCCCTGGTGTCTGTTGTTTTTTTTTGCATGCGCGTGTACCCCTAAGATATAGTGCTCAGTACAAGTTGATGGGGGAATCTGTTACTGTAATTTTATTTTCATCGTCTTAAATTATTGGCTGAGTGCCAGCTTCGGGATGTACACTGCTAGAAAGAAAAAGCCTTCCTGATAAAGAAGTAAATAAGTTCTGATTTCAAAAGCTGCAGGATCCCTTCATTCAATAATCTTCCTGTGGGTCACTGGCTATTTAACAGCTCTTTCTGTCAGACAAGTCATTCCCGTTCCTGCCTCTCCTTCCCTTTTTTCTTGATCTGAGTAAGCTTTTAAAATCAGCTGGAGAAGGCTTCCACCAGGACCACTCTTCCCAACTGGCCTAGCTGCCAGCGAGTTTCTTGGGTTCATTTCTTGGGTTACGCTTTCTGTCTTTTCTTGCTCCCTGTATCATTTACTCACTCTTCTTCCATCTCCTGCATTGTTATCCAGAGGAAGGGCAGCAGGTTACTGGTGTACACAAGGCTTCTGCATGTATTAAGACAGACACAGCGTAAACCGCAATGTAAGTGATGTCTTCTTGGCTTGTATGTGATACCGCAGAAATATTCAGTCTCCTTGGGGACTCCAGTAGTGACTTCCACTTCCTCCACCAAGAAAATAATCATGTACTTCTACCCTTTGTTTTTTATCTTAGTTATTTATCCATTAAAGAAAATCTTCTCTCATTCTGCTGCAATTTTATTTTAAGACTTCTTTGACAGGAATCCATGAAATCCCTTTGAAAATGAACATGCAAATGTTGAACTATGTCCCTGTTGCATGGAGAAGAGCAGCTGAGCCCCATTTTTCTACATGTGGGGAGAAGAGCTGTGATGTTGTCATCAAGGAAAAAGGGCTCAAGAGCAACAGGTCCATAATCATACGCTCGTAGTTAGACCCAAAAGTGAAGTCTCAGTATCTCAGGCCAGGTCCCTCGCAGCCACAGACGTACACATGTGTTGTGAGATCACCTGCCCTCTTTTGCTGCTGTTCCAGTGTTGAATAAAAATTTTGAAGCCCTTGAAGTTATTTTGCACACATAACTGGCATTGGATCTTACCTAATATTGAGTGCCCTTTTATTTCTGTCTGAGTGCACAGCCTGCTGCTGCTTTCTCTTTAGACAGGCATGCAGCACACAGCCATGAGAGAGCTTTTCAGGTTACTGAAGTGAGTACCCATATGAACCAGGATCACTGGAACCAGGGATCAGTTTATCGTAAAGGTCTTTCGTCTCTCTACTCTTCTCCTTTCCTTCCGGTACTGCTGCCTGTATCCTCATCCCAGGTAAAGAACACAGCAGAATTTGTACTGCCCAGAGGAGAAGGATACCCATCCTTTAGAGGAGGGAGGGAGGGAGGGAGGGAGAGGGGAAGAGGAGTAAATCGGCATTTTGAATTATAATCACATTTTCAAGAGGAATCTACCTAAAGCCCCAGGCCGTGATTGTAAAACTGTTGTCAATGAAGACCTACCTAGCAACTTGCTTAAGGAAGCTTCTTCCAGATTTACTCTGGGTACACTGCAGAGCTTGGGAAGGGAAACAGGCTTCTGAGTGTCCATGCCCAAGTGAACCAAAGTCCTCCCTGTGAGGGAAGGCTAACAGCAAACGAGTTGGACTTCAAACCGAGGAGAGTCAAAGTCATTCTATGGGAAGAAGTCATTCTCTGCAGTTTTAGGACAGGGATTAAATTTAGTGTACAGGGCCATGCTATTCTCATTTGTGTGCTCGCACAGATAGCAGATCTACCTGCTTCTGCTACAAGAAGAGGAGTTATATAAAGATGAATGTGATCTTTGTTTAGAAGTTGAATTTGAATTTTCAATACGTTGTTGTTTCACTCAGCATCATTCACTGTATTTTCTCATTTCTAGCTCTCCTTCTCCTCCATGTAGCAATTTCTGAGTTTCATTGTTATTTCAGCTACTGACATGAAAGAGTAAATGCTGTGATTCCCTAACAGCATTAGCTGAATAAGCCTGGGGGAGTTAACCCCTCAGAGGGTTTCTGTTCCATTGTAAGGCACCTTGTAACGTGTTTTGCAATGACTGCACCTCTTGAACTTTTTTTTTTAATATCACAGTTGATTTTTTTTCCCCAGTACTTTCCTTTGCCCCTTCTGCCACCTTCCTTCTTCATGCTCCATAACGTCACTTATGCAGACATAAGATGCTCCGAAGGTCAGCAGGTATTTGACAAGGAGGTATTTGACGCCCCCAAGGTCACACGCGTGAAGTTTCATTAACTATGAAGCACAATGTTTACTCTAGCATCAACGAGCAGATAAAAGGATAATATGTTTTAATGTCCTGCTAAAGATAAGTGGAAGGCAATTCTAAAAAGAGAGATTATTAACATAACTTTAAAATCACTGCTTTTTAAGTATGCATCATAAGTCACTCTTTTTTTTCTCTAATAGAATAGATGGATTTATGTCAATTCTCTTATTTTGAGAACTACATCACTGCAAGTTACAATATCCTTCTGTAGCTTCTATTCCTATAAACCTTGAATTGTTTGTTAATTCTGTTGAAAAAGTAACTATTCTGCTTTTTAAAATACGTTATATCCATGAGGGAAGACAATTTATCTATTTAAATGGCCACATTTAAATAAGTTATATTTAGAATTAACTGAAGGCTTAACCCCTCTAAACACACACAGTTCTTAAAAAATAAAATATAATGTAAAGAATGATTGGCATTAGAGTTATGTCAACCACTGTAATTTTCCTTTGTGAGATATAACTTGATTGGGGAGGGAGCTATTTATTTTTAAGGTTTTAAAACCTTTTCCCCAAGATCGAAAGATTTTCGGTTTCACGCCCAGTTTAGAACAATTATTTGAGCAGTAGCCTATGGGGGGCACTCAAGTACCGCAAACAGATCCTACTCCTCCCAAACTGTTCAGATTGTGCTGCGACGGAATGGGGCAGACCCTGGGGCGCATTTTCACATCACCTTTTACATAGAGAACAGAAGTGAGTAAAATAAAACATTTATTTTTTTTTGTCGCAGCCTTACTAGTCCCCGATGAAAGACAAAATGATATTAAAAGGTGCATTTAAATGACATTCAGAGCCTGATTACGCTAAAAGCGTAAAAGCGTTGTGTAGACTGTGGAGCTTGTCTGCATTTTTAAAATTCTAAACCAGGTACCTTGTACATTATGTTTCAATGGTAGATACAGTTATTATTCACCTACTGAGTTTCTGGGATTGTTTTAAACTTTAATGACAGTCACATGCTCTGCTCTTGATTTTATGGAGTGAAACAATTATTTATTCAAATTACTTTTGAAAATATTTTTTTTTTGGCAGTGAAGGAAAATTTTGCCCACTGTTGTAGTTGTGGCTCTTTGCCACAGCAGTCATTTGGACTGCTACCGTACAGCCTTTATCTGATGGCAAAAACCTTGTACCAGATGTTCCTTTATTTGATCTGTTTTATGATTAATCAGATTTAGCCCCAAACCAGAATGAAAATCCTGCTATGGCACCTGGCTGCCATCACACAATAATTTGCTTTGAAGTTGGGGGGAAGGCTCATTTAATCTTTAAAATGCTGTGGTGCAGACCCATAAGTTTTCGTTCCGATAGATTTTGGAGGAAGATACTGTAAAAGTGAAAATAATAGCTGTCAGCAGGATAGTTTTCCAAACATCTAAAACTGGTAAATGATACTAATTTCTCCTAAAGGAAATGTTAAAGGAAGTTTGGATAGTAAACAGGTATGCACACAAGCTCTCAGGCCTGGCCAGGCGGCACTGATGCTGCTGCAATGCAATAGGGCTCGGACAGAGGCTGGTGCGATGCACCAGTAGCCATAGGGCTAAATCCCATCTAAGTAATAAAATTCAGCTTCTCTGTAGAATAAAAAGTTGTGCCAGACAGAAAGTATTTGTACAGGCTTCTTCAGTAATGCATGTGTCCAACATTTATCAAGAAGGGGAAATTTTAAGTTTATAAGACTGATGAAGCAAGCAATGTGGAGGTATGTTTGGGATGGAAAGGGAGCACTTCCCTTGGGAAAAGTACCTACAGTGTAAACCCCACAACATCAGGAAATACGAAGTGATATCACTGCTTTGCTCCAAACCAAGATATTTTTTGCATGTGGAGCTGATATACAACCAATAGTGGCAACTTTACTTTTTTATAATAAACAAATTTATTATAATTGATTTTATTGTTGTAAGGAGAAGTGATTTATGTATTTCCAGGGCATGTTAGATAACCACAAGCTTCCCAGGTTTGTCCGTATAGGCATCCCTGTTTGTGTGGTATCCCATCTTTTCCTTCATGATACGCTGCACAATTGTGAATACATGATAGATATATGTCACAATGGGATCTATTTACAATGCTTATTAAATGGCACGAATTGTCTCCAATTTCAGTACCGCCAGATGTAAGTCTTAAAAAAATAGTTGTTTTTTAAATATTACTTCTAGTTTCTGTGCTTCTGGCAAATGGCAAATATAGGCTTCTGGAGAGCAATAAAATATGGAAAACTAATAGAAGATTGTGGAAATGGATAATGACTTCTGTCGAATGACATTATGCATTATGTAGTATTATTATTATTTTAATCATTCGCTATCACTGAGAAAGAGCCCACTAGGTTATTCCTGATGCCGTATTTAGGAAATAAAAGCGGTAGATAAAGCTGTACACTTTACCTCACAACGCTTACATGATGAAATTGAAAATTTCATAAATTAGTTTCATTGGGATCTAATAAAAAAAAAAAAAAAAGATGAGTTCTCTCCTTAGGTAATTTTCTTGTAGATTTCTGAATAGGTGCTGCGTGAATGTTATAACTATGAAATTAATCCCAAGTTACTACTAGTAAGACTGGTTACATCTGTTCCCCCTTGGTAGTACTGCAGAGGTACTTAGGTGTCCGAATCTCAATTTCAGTAACTGGACCTTCAGGACTAGTGATGTAGAATATTCACATTTGTGTTTAACTTTAATCATGTGCTCACAGGTATTTGTGAGATGAACTCAGGGTGTCCACCATCTTGGAAAATCACATTTTATTAAACAAAGGTAATCTTATTATGGTACTCGGACCTACAGAGTACATTTATTTTGGGATAGACTGCAGAAAGAAGTACTTTGAACTGGTTCATATGCCATGTGGTCTGGACACAAATTTTACTAGGGGAGTTTGAAACAGATTTAACCAACTATTTTTCTCTCTTTTTTCTGCTCTTCATACTTTTTCTCAGCATTGGCCATAAACATTATTTTTTTGGACAAGGAGTTTCTGCTCCACTTATTGGAAATAAATTTGATCTCTCCTTGCACGTTGGTGCAGCATCTCAGAATACTGCAGGGTGCCAGGTAAGAAAGTTGGCCTGTGTTATATAAGAAATATAATTTATTGGGTAATAAAATAATTTGAAAGTTTCTTTTGAAAGATATTCTTCTTTTCTTTTTCCCTCAAAATTGTCCTTTAAACAGACTTCAAAAGGTGATGAGTTCTTTTCTGTTCTAATAACTTTTATGGGCCTATTTTTATGAGAAACAAACCTTGCAATCGGCATTAAGATCTCCCATTTATGTCTTTGCTAAAGCATATCCAGTTAACTGCAAAATGTCACTTGTCCCAAGCAGATGTCTGGGTGCCATAAGCTGGTGTTTAGCTGCCTTGTCTTTAACCGACTTGCATCAGTTCATTGCATTTTCCCTGAACTGGCGTATGATCCAGTATCACCTCTCAAGCATTTGCAACCAAAATGATGTAATGGAATTTCTTTACGACAGTCAGAAGATGAAGATTAGGAATAGCTCAAGATCATGGTTTCCAGATTTAGGACTCTGGGGTTTTCTTGCCTCATTTATTTTTGCACTTTTGAGGCAGGTCTTCACACTGAGCCATTTTGATGTGTTTTTTAATAACTCCCAATTTATGTATTAAAGTCATGGCAAAACATCTCGAATGCCAGGCAGCAATTTCCATCCATGGCACTTGGTATGCAAATATACACATTACAGCTCACACATGAAGAACTTTTCCAGCAGCTGTTGAAGATGCACATTCAGAAAGTCTTTAATAATGAAACCACTGTTGCACTGCAGTAATGAAAAATTCCTTTAGGGATGTTTTCTCCAGTAGGGACAGCTTGTAATGCAAATCCCTGAATTCAGATAGGGTCGGGGTTTTTTGTCCTTTTTTTAATCTTCGGTCTTTCTTCCCTTCTCGCTCCTCTCAAATACTTTCTTCCTTCTTTCTGCTCCTGTGTCAGCCGCTGCCTGGCAACTTTTCTCTATCTGGTGGGACAGGGCAGGGCACCCGACTGCCTTCAGACTGGCTGCCAGCGCCATTCCCTAGCAACCCGGCCGGGCGCCCGTGATGCCCTCCAAAGGGCCGCACACATCGCCAGTAACCTTCGGACCCACCACCCCGCATCCGCAGCTTCCCTTCGCTCACCCCCTGTCACACTGGGCAGTGGGGGTATCGTTGATGAGACCGTCCCTACCTACTTTTGCGCCTACTCAAAGGCCATGGCTGATAGACAATAAATAAGTAACAGCATAACCGAATTTTCAGTGATGTAATCAAGGTAGTTTCATACTGACTAATGTCAGAATTACCTTTGGCTGATAATTAATATTCTTGTGTTGTGTTATGCAGCGAGGATGAATGATTGGTTCTACTTTGTTTAATTTATCTCAATAAGAGATTTCATAATATTCTATAGCTTGATGAAGTCATTTGTTTAACCTGTCAGTGTTAATAACTCTGATTAGGAGGAAGAAGTTATAAAGCACTTTCGGAGCAAACAGATCTCTAACAGCATTTTTAACTTTGAATTTTCTGTCCAGTAGTACTTCACTCTAGTGTTCCATATAATTAACTTTTCTTGGCTGTAGCAAGGAAAAGACATTTCTATACGTTCAATTCCTTTTTGTCTTTCTCCTCCGTATCCATGCTCTGTTCAACACCCTGGTGCTTCTGGTTCGGTTCTTTCAAATGGGAGTGGCTGGAGACTTCAATAAATATTTGACAAACTGATCTGGTTCCTGATCTGTGTATCTGCCATCAGTCCTGCCTCTCTTGATGTTCACCCACCACGCAGAAACCTGAATGAAGTCCTGTGCATACAAACAACGGCAGAGAGGCCAGAAGCACAGAAACTGTATCCAGCTAAAACCTTCATTTCCTTCAGTTTTTCTCAGGTCTGAGGTATAGGAAAAGCATGTTATACAGCAGGTGATTGTTTAGAGTGTTTGAATTATAATTTATGTATATATACCAGCTTGGATTCTGTCTCTGGTCACTTCAGCCAACATTTTTAGGTTTATTCATGGAAGATATACATTAAAACTTTCATACAGCTCCTGGTGCTGCCTTTCTTTGAGGTGGAAAGGAGATATGAGAATGCCAGTTACTCGTATGCATTTTTACTGTATTGCTGGAGTTGTCCCATCCCATCATATGCAGACGCCCCATCTTCCCATCACTTCATAGCGTGTGATGTTTAATGGAAACGAAGCTGGGGAGAATGATTTATCAAAGGTCAACTCATATTTGTTCAACAGCCTGTATTTTAAAACCAGGTTTCTACAATAATTATTGCCTCATATCACTATCTTAAAGCAAGCTACATTTTTAGGCATCAATTTGACAAATGATTACTTACAGGTAATTGCATTTTTAGTCATAATTTTGACCGCATACTCTGTATTGACACTTTATTTCCTGTAAACAAGGAGGCCATTGACTTTTATTATAAATATTATTTAAATATTTTAATAAGTTTAGGTGCATATGTGATCTGCAGTATTGAAAGCAGGATGAATTAATTCTTCAAAGACTCTCTTAAATGCTAATGCTTAAAATGGGCAGTAAATTGCACTGTATCATTAAAGGAAATTATTCAAGACGAGTAGTGACGACTGTTGTTAAATAAATATGGAGTATTTAAAAGGAGCAAACTAGAAATAAAGCATCAGATGGTTGAAACCAGCATTTTAGTCGCGGTGTTTTTGTGAGAAGGGACGAAAGGGCAGCACGCTAATTAACAGATAACATTTGGGGGGAAAGCATGACCTCTTGTAACCTTGCAGACCTTGAGACTTTTGCAGAAGATGCAAGAAGTCAAGATGAAAGAAGACTATTCTGTAAAGATAGTTCCGTATCCCAGGAATACAGGGACAGCATGTTCGCTTGCAAATATGTTTCTTTATACCACGTGACAGTCCTGGCATGTGGGAAATGTCACCGATTTAAGCAGGAGTTTCTCACAACTTGGAATTCCCTGGTTTTCCTTCACACATTTTCTCATTTGGCTCTGGAATCTACATATTTTCATATTTCAAATGTAAAAGGTTGCTCAAATAAAAGCATAATTGATGCGTAAGAGCCACATAGGTTGCTCTGGTGGCTTACAGAAGGACGCAAAGCAATCTCACCTATAAATGCAGTAGAATAATGTTTCAGTGGGATATTCAGCATGACTTCATTTTGGTTATGTCAAAAAGCAACTGATTTCCAAGACCATGGACGCTGCCAGATTTTTTCACCTTAATTCAGATCTGCTTCTTTCTGTATTAACAAGGATTTTCTACACTGGGATATATAATTCTGCTCAGTTATGGCCGTATAAATACTAATTGACTGTAGGGGAATTACGTAGGCTTTACAGACAGTAGATAAATGCAGAATTTGGATCTTTCCCCTCAGCTGTAAATTATTTGCAGTAATAAAGCTACCAGCAACCCCCTGTGAGTCCTGCCAGCCCCGGACCCCAGAGGAGTCCCTGGGACCAGGAATGGGCTTTTCGGTTCTTGGGCAACCTTATCCCAGAGTCTTTCCCCCATTTCAACAAGAATTATTAAATATTTAATATTTCTCCCAGGTTGTGTGTGTATTCTGTCCTTCAACACCACCTGGTCTTTCTGCCCCTGGAAGTCTCTTGGCTGTGCTGCTTCATATAAAAGGTGTTTAGGTTCTGTGTTGGGGAACATAAACATGAAGTTAAAAGGACTGAGGTTTTACCCTTGAAATGTAAAGGTCTCAGCAGTCAGTTTTCGCACCTTGCTGTCTTTGGAGAAAACTAATATCTGAGGATGATGTAGAAGCTTTATCACCTTTCATCTGTTAAAGAGCCTGGATTTAACAAAAAAAAAAAAAATCAAAACAGTGAAAATGTGGTAAGCAAACCATATTTGTGCCTGCGACAATTTCAAGGTAATATGCTTATGCAAAGCAACATAATGACTCAGATGCACTTCAAGAAGCATCACTAACCGAAGCCGAGTTTGCCAGAGCTGCTTTGGACATCAACTTTTCGTCTGCAGCAGAACCACACAGCACTTTCATCGCTGACCCTCCATGAGGCGTTCGCGGTTTTGTTTTTTTTTCACCTTTTCTTTTTCTTTTTGCTGACTCACCCACCGCACCACCCGAGCCTCCCTGAGGTTTGCCTCTGGGATTTTGAAAAAAAAAACACAAAAAAACCTCAAATCTTTTTTCAAGGAACG
>VZSZ01006778.1:598596-611144 GCA_013398815.1 Ibidorhyncha struthersii | reverse complement strand
CCCGTGATCCCCCCCCCCCCCCCCCCCCTGTGTTCCGGCTCTAAATTACCGCTTCGCTGTTAAGAAAGCAGGGCGGGCGTTAATTGCGAGGGGGGGCGCAGCCCTCCCTGAGCGGTCCGTGGAGCGGTACCGGCCGAGGGGGAGCTCCCCGAGCGATCCCCGGGGCTGGGGCGGCGATGTACCGCAGGAACGGCGAACGCCCTCCGCTTTCCCCGTTATTCCAAAAGTTCCTTCGTTTAAATTTTGCCGAGTTGCCACCCGCGGAATACCCGCACTGGGGTTTAGGCAGCGGGTGGGTGCTGAGCTCGGTGCGGCCGGTGAGGGAGAAGGAGCTCGGGACCCCTTCGCCGAGGTGCGGGAGGCGGCTTCAGAAGTTGCAACTCTTTTTCTTTCTTTTTTTTTTTTTTTTTTTTCTCCTTCTCAGAAGAAGTCTCTGATCAAAGAGGGTAGCGGTCCTCCTGCCGGAGTTCCTCTCAGGGCTTCTCGTCGCATTTAGTGCCGTTATCAGCCCTCTCCTGTTTTCCTGGGAGGGGTTTGGATTGAGTATTTTCTAAAGTATAGGCTGTGCCCCTTCGGTTTGGCTCAGGTGCGGGGATGGCAGTGTGCTGCTCTGACTCAGGTTTTCTTACAGCTATAGGAAAGCACTGCTAATCTGAAAACAGTCCGTCGGTTTGTTTGTAGTCCCTGAGCTTCAAAACTGTGTGGTCTTGTGAATGAGACTGCGCTGAATGTTGTACCCGCTCTGTGAGGATTTAGCTAGATTTCAGTAGAGCTATAACTCTATAAAGCTTTGAATTCTCTCTGTTAGGCATCCGGCTCCTCTCCATCACGTACACACTACCTACTCAATTGTTTACTAACTGCTTACAACTCGTTTGGGTGAGTGCAGATGCCTCTAGATAGTCTAGGGTACGGATTTCTGTTTCAGTCGAACTACCAAACCTCTCCCGTCCCTTTCCCACCTAGCTATCAAAATTACTTAGGTGATTCATGCTGTAAAAATGAGAAATAACTACCTATCAAAGACAGAAGTATTGCTGCAGCATCACAAACTTGCGTGTTTAAAACACTGCATCGTAAGCTACAAGGATATTGCAAAGAAATGAGGGTAGTATTCAATATAATGGCACCTGAACAGCCAGATGGGAAAGGTTCTTAGAAAATCTTTCAGTTTTATGAAGGGTACATATGCTTTTACTTTGATACATGAAGATTCGTGGTGGTGATAGTGCTTGTTTGATGGAAAATATTTCAAGAACTTTCCATGGTATTCACAAAATGGTCAGATTACATTTCGGCAGCTGTAGTGTGCATCTGATCTTATGAATAAAAATCAAACTTCCAAACATTTTGTGGAATTGTTCTGGAAACAGATTTGGCACTCTTGTCTTCCTCGATGGAGACAAGTAGGTGCCAATTATTAATGAATATTAATTTCTGGTGTTTAAATTTTGCTTCGTCTTCCCTTTGTTTTGTTTTCGTAGTTACCTTGCTCTGATTTAGTGTTTCACAGAAAAAAAAAAAAGAAGTGCTGTCAGTTTACATGAAAATCAATCTCATCTTAAAAGGCAACATCCTTGTAAATCATACCAGCCCAAAAAGTGGGATAAATCAAGTTTACTTAGAATCAACTAACTCATCATATCATAATGTCATGTCTTATCAAAACTGAGTGGAGTACAAATTAGGACTTAAAAGGCATTTTGTTTAAAAAATGTCAAGTGGTCTCAACCTAAAAGGGATTCAGGATGAGGCATCCAGAAAGAGAATTACATTTGCACATCAGATAAACTTTATGATACACTGCAAAAATTATTGACCATACCAAGCTGATTTTCCTTTACAGGAGGAAATTCTGAGTCACTGGAGCATGCTAAGCTTAATGTATGTGAAAGGCACTGAAATTTGGAATGCACTGAGGCTCACCATTGGTAATAAGAGAATTGGGAAAATGTCACGGGTTGTGTTAATAGCAGTGTTGCGGTAGCCATGGTAATATAAAATATTAGTGAGATGCTGTAGGGAGAGGTAACACCTTCTATCAGACCAGTGGATAGCATCGGAAAAAAAGCGGGGGGGACACCACCAAAGTTTGAATTATCTAAACTTTTCCTGGGTTTGAAATAGTCTGGAGGAATTTTATTGTATCAGGTCTGTCCTCAGCCAGGTTACAATTCCTCTAATTATATGTATATATATAAAATTGAGAAGGGAAAATGTTGTGGAGAAAGGGAGCTGGAAATGAGATGGAAAAAGAAGGAAAAAGGAAGTGAGGAGAAGGGATTGTAGCCAGGAGGGCGATAGGATAAGGAGGAGTCCTGCAGTTGAGGTTGTGCCATTTAAGCCATGAAGAGGTATGGTTTCCTTTTTTATGCTTCTTGGCCTCTTCCTGAGGAAGCTCATGGACCCAAATTTCCTCACGGTTATCCTGGTGAAGGAATTGGCAACTGTTGCAATAAATGAATTTCAGAAGCCTGAGGAAAATCTTGCTAACAGTGTACGAAGCTGGGAAGACCACATTTGTTACCTGCTCTCCCCAAAGACGTGCAAGGAACTTCACAGGTCCCATCTCCACCTCCTGAGCACTTGAGCTGAAGGTGCTCTGGTGGTTGTATTTCTGTCTCGCAGCTCTCTCCAGCCTTGGAGCATCACCTTGGCTTCATGCCTAGGTTCCTACACCCCTTTTTTTGTCATACCTGTTTGGTTTTTGTGGCTCTGCTGCTGTGGAATGGCATTACATGAATACGCTGTTCTAATTAGCATGATTTACCTAGGGGTTATCCAAATTACATAGATGCCCCAGATAACAGCAGCTGGATTTGGATAATCTTCACAAATGTGTGGTGTTGTCAGTGAAATGTGTATCCACAGCAGTATTAATGAGTGCATGGCTCGTTATTAATTGACTGTGGTGAAGCAGCTGGTTGGTTGTGTTCGGTTTTAGGGGCAGATCACTCCTGTCAGTGGTACTGAAGTGCCATCTCGCTACCGACTCTTTCACATGTGGTTTTAGCGTTTTGCATGTGTTCTTCAAGTGCTGGTGTGACGAAACAGCTCGTCAGTAAAGTCTTGCAAGAGGTCCTCCTATAAAGGTAGACTTTATACTGAATGGGAAAATGTAGTCCGGGAACTTAAAACTCAAGTTCCCCGGGCGATGGTATATCACACGTTCATTTTTTTTCCTTTGGTAATTTTTCAGCTGTTTTAAGGACGGAAAGACAAATTTTCGTCAACATTACTCCTCTCTGGAATCACAAACACTTCCAAAACTTCTGTCTTTATTCCACTTAGCAGGGAATTTATTGCTTTCACAGTGTCCTTTGACCATATTAAAGTGAAGGCTGGAAACAAATGACTTTGAAATGGAATTTTCAGGTTTAAGGTTCAGCTGATGCGAGTTTGGATTACTCACCCCAGTAGCAGAAGCACAAACCAGATGAAATAAATCTATCTCCTTGTGATGACTGCTGGTGGCCTTCCTTCCCTGGTAAAGTGTCACAGCAACACCAAGTACATCAGGAGGCTTTACAACTACCTTGCTATTAGTAGCTTAATGTTTGAAACAGGGTGTACCAAGCACTCTTGTACTTCACCAGACTGAGCTCCAGCTTGGCCATCCACTGGAAAGTATCCTCAAAAAACCCAAAAAGCTGTTTCTGTGCTGTACTACAGAGATATATACTCTCATGCTTAAGTTTGTTATGTCTTGAACCTAGATAATAAGTATTAGTACCTTGCATGCAAAAGAGATGCTTCCAAGGTCACAGTGACATTGCCATGTATTTCTTTATTCCAAAGAATGATGTTACTTAAGAACTTACCTATGATTGGAGAGGCAAAATTACAGAGGAGGGTGAAAATTTATCCAGGGTTTTAGGACAGTAGTTAGAAGGATGTGTGATAAGAGGTAATTAAAGACAGAAATTGTGGGAGATGTTCACAAGTGCAATTCCAGTGAATGGTTTTACAGACAGTCAGTGATGTATGTATGTCCTCAGTTGAGGATGTGATTGCATGTACAAAACCCTGACACTTCTGGAGACTGAACACACTGTGTGTGTGGTTTTCTGTGAACTGACATGCACATTCTTTCTTACGTAGATTGTTATTTTAAGTTCAGTGGTTTTGGAGAGCTTTAGTATAATAAAAGGACAAGTGGTAGAAATGCAAACTATTTAATAGGGTAAAATGCATTTTCAAATCCCAAACTAGGTGTTAGATGTGAAAAGACTATGTGTAAACTTTATTTGTAGCAAACCTTTTACTAATTTGTCATAGAGTAGCTGTCTTCCAACGACTTACAGAAAAACTTTTATTTCACACAGTGGCTTTTTTGAAGTGTTATTTACCTGCCTGTCTGTAAATTTGAGCATACATCGTACCTTTAAGGTTCATATGGACCTCAGTCTTTCTTCATTTAAAGAAAGTGGCAAAAGACCCGTTGACTTCACTGAAATAAGTCTCCAGCTTGGAAGTGCGTGTTCCTCTAGTGCCCTGTTACAGGTCCTCTTGTCTGTTGTTTGCAGCTGAAGAAAACAGATTTCTCTTTATTGTATTGACTCTAAAGGATGTATGTAATTTTAATTTGTGAATTTAGAATAATGGCTATCTGTAGAAATGCTTGTAATGAGATAGCAGAACATTGTTACAGTAGCATATTTTGAATCCTAGCATGTTGTTGCCTTTTCCTAGTTTTTATGTATTAATCTGTTCTTTAATAGTCTTGTTCCTTCAAATGCAATTAAAAAATTTTGCTTAGAGAACTCATTTTAATTGCATTTACCCAAAACATTCTTAATGATGAATAGGGAAGACTAAAATATCAAAACTTGGCTATTTTTAGGCAAGTCATGCAGACTATTGAGTCTGTATTTAGTATGAGTTTGGGCTAAGTGTAGACATTGCTGAACTAGGTCCTAAATTTGTAAGTGCAATTAGGAACTAATTGGATTTTTAAAATATAATTAATCAAATAATGACTGTGCACCTTCTGTCCAACCCACTAGTTTGTTTTTTAATTAAACAAGTTGATTTTTTTGCCCTTAAATTCTGTCTGTTGTAAAGATAACCACATTTACAAATATTTTCATATTCCAGCTAGCTAGTCAGTTGTTGACCATAATGTGGAAAAACTCCCAAGATGTATCAAAACTTCCCACTGCTGTAAAGCAGAATCTTGCCTTTTCGGTAGCTGGTAAAGTGAAATAACCAGGGCTCATTACTGTAAAATCAGCCACCCAACCCAGCCGTGATGCCGCTGCCAGGGCGCCTTCGTTCTGTGCGTGCAAGGGTGCTCCAGAGTCTCTGCGGGCTGGGGAAGGGCTGTTTCCTGGGAGCGCTGGGCTCTGTGCGAGCAGGATTGGACCTCAGTAATGGAATTCCAATAAAACTCAGTCAGTGCCTTTTAATTAGATTTAATGGGAACTGGGAAGGATCATTAGAGAGACAAACACATGCTTTTGCCAGTAATATGTTCACTATATTATTAATCTGATTTAATTTGTAAGATCCTCATAGCAGGAATAAGATCTTCCTATGTACCTGGAAAGTGTTACATGGGTCTACTATATTTTGTTATTATATATGTCATTGCTTCCCAAGCAGTAAGTAAATATAGAATTGAGCTCTATGTATGGTGCTGATGAACCCTACCAATCTGAGGGTAGAATTGGCTGCTAGAAAGAAGGTTGTATGTCTCTTTAGCAACCACATTTTTATTGACCGTTTTTTAGTAAATTCCAATTGTGTATTAATAACAAACCACTGCACTATGTGGAGTGTACTACTAAGTAATAGGGCTTTTTAAAGATGATGTAATGCCAGTCTGGAAGTGAGGTACACTTTGAAATTTTTATTTCTATTCAGTTAGAAATACAGTGTAAATCTCTGAGGTGGAAAAATAGAGATTACAGTATTATGAGTTCTAGATATGGTACGTTGCATCCTGAAATGTGCTTTCAACACCCGCCTGATGTTTCCAAGCATTTCATGTGCTGCTTCCTACTGAAGGATGTGGCCTTCCAGAGGAGCCAAATGGTTGAAATTCAGTGTCACTTCAGAAATAAGAATGTACTTATTTCCTTTTCTTGATAATATCAACATATTTTGGACTATCTATTGTCTGATTGTCAGGAGGACATCTCTGGGTAACTTTTGTGCATGATGCTATTGAATGACTTATGCTTCGAGTTTAATAGAATAAGTGCTGCAAGATAAATGTTAAGCTTTGAGAATAAGAATATGTATAATTCATCAAGGTTTTCACCACCAAAGAGCTCTTTTTAATAGTAGTTCATAAGCTTCACTATTGTTTTTCCTCGAATGAACAAAGAAAACTTGCAGAATGAAAAGGTGCAGTTTTCTTTTCCAATGATATGTTGGAGGGGGAATAGACCATGTGCAAGACAAATGCTGATGCAATGCTTTGCAAACGCGGTATTTTTCATGTGAGGTGTTCTGTCAAGGAGAAAGACTGTTCTGTTAACATGTACACACACTCCCACAGAACAAAAAGAGACCCATCCATCTTTCATATAATGTTTTATGATTTTAATTTACCTACCTGCAAACTAGCAAAAATACTCTTGTCAACAATTTTTAAAATACAATTCTGATATGGTCAAATAGTTTGTGCTGCTACTTACGCTGTTGTCAGAGGCTGTGATACACTGGAGAGCACTCGGGTTTTTCCCCTGTAGGTCCCTTAACATGCAGATGAGTATTTTTCTTCAAACATAGCTCTCATGAGTAATTTGAAGGCACCAGAAGTACCACAGTGCTAGTGTTTCTGATACATCCTTGTTCAGATGTACCTTCTTGGAGAAATGCTGTAAAGTTGTGTAGTCTCAAAAATACAAATTTAAAAAAGTTACACTAATGCAAGAAAAATCACAGTAATTCTCTACATGACAGATAGGTTTCCCCAAAACACCTGCCTCTCTTTGCTTGCAAATACTGTGAAGATAAAAGAGGAGAGAGCAAAGTAAGATCATAGCTAGTTGGATGCTCTTTTGCATATGCAAACACACACTGATTTACCCAAAGTGTATTGGTATTTGTGTAAAACTGTGTGCTTATGAAATGAAAGTATGTCATTCACCAATAAAACTCTTCTCTGGAGAAGAACAGTTTTTATTTATGTTTTACTGTGCTAACAAATAGATTACAGACCTGACTCTACACCACTGAAGTTAATGGATTCTTTGTTTTGTCCTTGGTGGTTATATGATCAGGCTGCATAAGTGTAAGGGAACTTTGGACCATTTTATTAAAATGAAGTCTTAATGAGAAGACAGTTAATTAAATTATAATGTGTATTGTCCTATGGCTTTTATGCAGTAAATACATATTTCTTGCAATATTTTTATTCCAAACTGATTCAGTTTTGCCTGGATTCTTTCTGTTGAACCCAGTTTTATATTGCCTACATCTAATTTTAAAATATATGGATCCAAGTCTTGATTGCTTTTAATTTCTCAGTTCGTGATGATCCTCTAGAAGATGAGTTATTACATAAATTGTTTATTTTTAATAAATGATTAATTGATAATCTCTCATTTTAAAAAATGAATTTTTGTGAAGGGACTGCTCTCATGAGGTCAGAAAAGCAGAGGAATTTCCAGGCAGCTCAGTATGCTAAGATGTGTATGGTCTGCTACTTGCAAGGCACTATGTTAGTTAAACCTAGGTCTGTGCAGTACAGATGAAGCTGCTTGTTTTCTAGGTGAAGCACTGCACTTTTCATCATGGAAAATTTGTCTTGCTTTTGGTGGGTTTTTGTGATCTGAAAGGAATGTGAAGGTGGTACCTTCTCATCCAGCGCATTGCTTCCCTATGAATCTTTGTAGACTTATCCAGGGATAAGCACGCTTGATTTTCTTTTGAGACCTATCTTAAAATAGCTATTTCCCCAGTAGTATTTCGTAAAGCATAAATAGGGATGGGTCAATCCTGTGTGTTCTCCAGTACTGATACTCATGTACCACCTGGAGGAAAACTGGCCTGACTTCCAAGTTCATTAGAAACACTTGGTTTAAAATGCGCTTATTTTTTGTAACTGTATTGCAGTTGTTTTTTGACGGATGTTTGCAGGCAGTAGGAGTTAAGGACTGGAAGCAAGGGAAGAAGGCTGCAAAACTGAACTAACTATTCTTGACTCCCATGTTCTAAGCCACGTGGTTTATTCCTATGTTCAGATTACAGAAAGAAAGGTGAACAGCGAATGGTTTCTTCATAGTAGTGTCTTATTATAGTAGTCTTAGGCAAAACACTTGAGGCTGCAATATTAAATCATATACAAGGGAGGTGAAGCGTCGAGACTGCAAAAGTGTAACAACTAAAGCACTGTCCCATGCCTACAGCTTGTTGGGTTGAATTGCTTTTACGCCTTTGATAGAAACAAAGCCAGGCTGCATTGGAGCAAGAAGATATTTTGCAGGCAGTGTCTTGGAGGCTAACCTGAGCTGCAGCAGTTAACAGTACAGGGCTGCTATAGACCACTTCTGTGAGAAAGTATTGCACATATATATGTGTGTATATAGAACCTTGGATATATAGGGAGAGCCATGAAAGGTACTGTTGCTGAGTACCAGGGTTTTTTTGAGGAGGCAAAATCTTATGCCCTGACCCAAGTGGCCCATTATCACATTTCTTCAAATTAGAGCAAGCTATTCAGGTCAGTGTGTATGTACAGACCCATCTCAAGGAATTCCTCGGCTTGCACTTGCTATGTTACATTTCTTTCTCTGGGTTTCAAATGGCTGTGACTTGAACAGAGTTGACAGTACACAATATTACCCATTTACTCTGTAGATTATACTCCTCTGGAGAATTGGTGTCAGCTAATCTGCCACTTCTACATTTTCACAGAGACCTGCGAACTGTATCTTCAGTAATATCGCAGGAGAGTGTCAGATCTAGGTTTCTGTAATTTTCTTATTTCCCCCAGATTTCTAGGCATGTATGTCCAGGTCTCCAGCCTTTGTCACTTACTTTGTCCTGTGAATAGTTTCCTTTCTGTGTAGAAATTCTGTCTGTCAATACCCAATTTTGGCCACTCTTAGGGCGGTAAGCAGTTTGAAGCAGATGGTTGTCAACAGATGATGACAAAATTCAGAAATACTGCTCCAGTACAAACTGTGAGGCTCAGTATTTAAAGCACATTCGAGCGTATAAAACCTGCTGGTATTTCTAGTGTTGCTACTACCTTTGCTGTGGAAAATTCTTGGTACAATTCATACATTTCTGTGATAACAAATTGTTTCTTTTACTGAAAGCAGCAGAACTCCCCTAACCAATTAGCGGTATTCAGTAATTAATAAAACACTATGAAACCTGTTATGATTTTATGTCAGTTAGAATCATTAGATGTTCCTCAATGAAACTGCACTGATTTACATTAATTGGTGGCCTGTCTTCTCACAGTAGTATCACACCGTGTCAAAAGTGCCTTGCAAGAAGTTGTAATACAACTAAATTTGCAGTGATTGCCTGTGATTGCTGTTCTGTTGTTGACTGCTGCTCTGAAGACGACCCGTGAAGGACTTGAAAATTCAGGAGAACTTAATATGTGGTTGTGAATCTTAGGAGCATAACTAAGAGCCTTTGTATAAAATAAGTGCAAAGAGCTAGTAGGTAGGGCACAACTTGGATTCTGCATTACATTTGCAAATCCAACAACTCAAAGTAATTTAAGTGCGTTCTAAAAGGCCGTTTATGTGTCTGTGAAAAGCATGATGCAAATATGCAGATTTAAGAGAGTGTTTTCTACAAGTTGATATATCTTAATGAAAAGTGTCAGAGTGTAATAGATCAACAGTCTGTTTAGCCCCACAGTAGCCATTTTTTCTAAAGATAGCACAGCATGTCCTTGGTGGTCCTAGAAGTAAATTAACACTGTGGAGAGCTTTCTCTTGAAGCCGGTTGATGACTCGCTCTGATTTTGGGGAGGAAATACCTGTCTGTTGAGGATTGTCATCTTGAAGTGGTCACCACTGCCTGATTGTGCATACATACAAGTAATTTCCTCCTACTAGTTTTTAAACAAATCCCTTTGTTTCATTCCTTTTGCTTTGCTCTTTTATGTTCAGTGGAAAAGTTGCCCCACCTAAGTGGAAATCCTAGAATATTTGTATTTCACGGGACACTTCAGAAGTGTATGCTGGCCACGGTCTTTGTGTTTGTACTGTGGGCAAGCAGAGTGGGAATTCTACTTGTTCCCTCCTGATTTCACATTGGCACCTTGAGTAGGATAAATGATTATTTTTTTTCCTATCAAATTTACAAAATCTTGTGCCTGCGAAAATCTCTTACAACTTCAGGTGACCACCTGCTGCAAAGCTTATCAGAGAGTAATAGCTTTGGACAATACAGGCACCTGTTGAATGCTGCTTTCATTTGGGATTGCAGCCTCGGGGAAACAAACAGACTGGGAGTGGATAATGGAAACAAAGAGAGACGAGGAGGGTTACTGGTTAAATTACAGGATTATTTTATTTGGTAGGGAGCAAGAAAGGCCATGTCCAGCACACACAAAAAAAACCCACCAACAAACTCCAGCAGCTTCCACAGTCCTTCTGAACCAAAAAAGCTTGTATTTCTGAATAGATGAGGAGATTAGCAGCAACATTTGGCATGTACAAGCATTGTCTTTTATAAGCCATGGGGAAATCAAGCTTCCTTCTTTCTTTCCTGAAAATACAGGCGCTTCCTTGAAGCACTTGCTTTTGGGAATGAATGTATTAGTGAAAAATTCATGGAAGATCTGGATCTAATTTTTATGGAAATGAATGATAACATGCTGTGGGACTTGAGGTCTGTGGGTGAGTATTTTATGTTAACCTGCCCTATTCTGGACTTAAACAATTTTTTTTTTTTTTGTGACTAATAAGTAACTGCAGGTTTAAAGCATCTCTTCGCAATAGAAATTGCTACCACTGCAAAGGAAAAAAAAAGAAGAGTCAGGAGTAGTGCAGTGATGTTTTAATAACATAAAATAATCCCCCCGTACTTGAGTAATACAGTTGCATGGGTTGCAGTTAGCTTTCTTGTCAGCATCCTTCTATTGACACCTTTCTGTCAAAAAGATGAAGTGAAGAGTAAAACCCAACTCTGTTTTCTCTTATGTTAAATGTATTCTGCAAAGCTTTTGTGAAATACAAAGCATATGGACTTTGCAGATAGTGTTTACATTTGGGACTTGTTGGGAAATTTATGTGAACTTTGTGCTGTGGAAATCATTGCCCTTTAAAGCAACTGGTTATATTAAAAATAAGCACATCCCTCAAAACTGTATTTTGTAGAGGAGTCTAATCTAAGAGCTCTTTTGTTTTTTTTTTTTTAGGAGCAGGAGTGTGTAGTTATTGGTATAAACTGAGTTGTCAAAATTGGCTACTTTGAATACATAGATAGACCTACCATTTTTTTCTGAGAATCTGTTAGTTTTTTAAAACCAACAGACAAAAACCAAACCCTGGCAAACTAAGCCAGAGTACTTTGCACTTGTGGGCTGAAACTGTCTAATAACATAGTCCAAAAGCTCATTAGTATTGATCTTTTTAATTCTCTCAATAACCTGAACATTGTTTCTAATTACAAGAGGAATAAAAAGCAGACTAATATGTTCTTAGATGTCAAAGTCTGATGGACCACAAAACATCCAAAAGGATATCCTTCAAAAGCAGTAAGTAGGAGGTATGCGTATGAATTTCATTAGCTGGTAACAATATGCGTACCCATACTTGGGGGAAAAACACCACTTAAAACATGTACTTTCTGCTAGACCAGCGAGGCTCATGTACTTCCCAAGATTAGACCTTCTGCCTCCCCATTGCAGCCTTTTCTGTGGAAGTGGCTCGGGCAAGCTGTTGCAAAACTGTTAAATATAATTTTTAAAGGAAAATACGTGCACAGCTGGGACTAGGTGAAGCACTGCAGGGAAGACTGGAGTTGGGCTTCAGTTGTACCCATGCTTGGTGGTGGAGCAGGGCTGCTCATGGAGCATGTTCTTCAAGTTTATAGCATGATCAAGGCAGACATCAGGAATGAGGCTAGTTCTTTGAGCGGAGATAAGTCTGTGTTTAAATGCATGCTCCTTAAGTAAAAATGAAGCATGGCAACAGAGCCCTTCGGGTTGAGGTTGCTCTTCTTTCCACACTGTCAAGGGGTGGGTGATGCTAATGCTTGACATCACTTAAGTTTCAGTGGCAGAGATTTGGAGAGGACTGGCTAGTAGTAGCCTGGGGAGGAGAAACTGTGTCCCAGAAAAGGCAGAGGTGTTGCCGAAGAAGGAAAACCCAAGGAATTTCCTTCCCTGAGTGCTCACAGCTGGGCTCTGCCTCATTCGGAGGAACAAAAGGAAAGGCTTCATCAATCTCTCTCTTATTAAATTGGCACAGCTAATATATTCTGCTAAAATGTGTTCATCATGTTGTTTAAAACGACCAGGTTAGATATCTACTGACAATAAATGAAGATTTATTGTTTTTGGTGTCGCTGGGGCACCTCATACAGGTTTGGAGTACCAACTGGAGTTTTTGAAAGGGGGGGGG
>VZSZ01006778.1:583895-598561 GCA_013398815.1 Ibidorhyncha struthersii | reverse complement strand
GTCCGGGTGCCATTTAATTAACTATCTGGCCAATATTTCTCCCTTTTTATTGAAAAATCTGTAAGCTGCAACCAGCTTCAAAGTCACTCTTGTACAAATCTACCAATAGTTAGCAAATAAACACATTAAAATACAGAAAGCCTTGTACAGCTCCACATGTACCAGATAAAAATCATACCTTGAACTGCGGAGATGGCTTGTTGTAACAAACCAGCAAACCAGAATATGATAATTGCATTTTGTAATGAAAAGAAAGCAATTAGAATAAAATTATTATTTATTTTATAAGCATAGCAGACATATCTCTTGGTAAGTGTGTCTGTGGGGGATAACGAAGAGATCAGTGCAAATATGGGCAGTGTTTTCTTTTTAACTTAAGACATACTGGTAGCCCGATGTAAATAACCTATTTTATGCAAGTTGTGCTGCATGGGCACTTTTATTACTTATTCTCTGTATTATATTGTTATTCTAAGTAGCACCATAAGCTGTGATCAAAATACAGGAGCTGCAAGTCTTAAAATTTCTACAAGAGTTTGAATCACGTTTGTGGATTAATGCCTTACAAGTTTTAATGAAAAAAAAAAAATACAGAGTGTAGAGTCTTTTTGGAGAGCTGATTTAAATAAACTTTCATATAATTTGTCCAAGTAACCTTGAGCAAGAGAGAACAGTATGAATTTTGAGTCCTAACTCTGTTTCTGGGGTGCACTAGAAGTTTAAACTGGAAGTTTCTGTGCTTTGCTGGTAGTGGTCCTGCTCCTGGTTTCCCTTGGGAGTGCGGCCCTGTGGGCTACCACGCTGGTGCAGTGCCCTGTCCCCTGTGGAAATTGTATCTGCTGTTTGGGGAACTGCTAACACAAAAGCAGAAGTCTGGTTTTGTCACTCAAGGTCAAAGCACTGGCATCAAATGAATAGTTCGGGTTTTAGCTTAAAATGCTGCAAACAGCATTTTATGGGCACAGAATATATAAAGCTCACCTTTTCTCTAAGCTCTAACAAAGGTGAAAAAAGTCGAAACCTGCCTGGCGACACGTTAAAGCCAAGCCGACCGACTATTTTTTGGGGCTATGGAGACCAAGTTTGGAATAGTTTAAAAGGCAACTAAAAGAAATCTAAGACTACTGAATTAACTTTATTGTATCTCTTGCAGCTGCTGGAACTTTTGCAGTCTCTCTGGTCAGACTTCCAGTGGTAGCTCTCAAGTTGAAAGGTTAATGACTCATTTACTAAATGGTGCAATTTTCTTTCATTTTTTTTTATTTACAATTATCTCTACTCCTTTAAAAACTGAAGGGCCCTTCCAAAACATATTGTACTTATGTGTTATTGCTGTCAATTAAAGTTATTAAATCATAGATCTTTGAAATAAAATTGAAATCCAAATATACATTAAAATATTTGGTCGCTGCATAGCCACCCTGTTATAGAAGTGATGAGTATTGTATCAAGGCAGCTCTGGATGTGGGCAGATTTTTCTAAGGATTGAAATGTTCATTTGAATATCATTTTGTGGGGATTCTGGGGGGGAGATGGACACTGAAGGAAGAGCCTCAAGGATGGCAGAGTAGGGGAGTGGAGCAGATCCAGCTGCAGTGTTGGTTGTGAGTTGCTGGGGCAGGAGCTCAGAGAGCCAGAGAAAATTAGGGTGACCAGATGAGACGGTATGTAAGGGTAATAAAAGATATGAAGAGCCACACCCTGAGCCCTGGTTAGAGGGTGATGAGGAGGAAAGAGGAAGTGCCAATAATTTGCAAATCGTAGGCCTGAAAGACTGAAATACTGGTGGTGGTTTGAGGGAATGGAGGATGATGAGGGCAAAAGCCAAATTTTTCGCAGCCGTTTGATACGGTATTCATGTTCGTGCTCCTTTGTGAATTCCTTAAATTAGCAATTTCACTTTTCTGCAAGTCTACTGTACTTTGACTCTTAACTGAATTAAGTTCCATTATAAATGACATCTTTCCAACAGTTGGAATACAGGTTAGTGCTCCCAAGAGGGGTGCTTTAATGAGGTTGTTGCTATGACAGCTCAGCTTCAGGCGGCACACGTGCCACTTCGAAATACCCTCTCTCCCCTCAAATATTACAGCAACTTCTGTGAGCGGATTTTAAAACTTCCCTTTTAGTGGAATTTATGACCAGCACTTTAAATTTCTATTCTCCTAATAATGCAGCTGAGGTTTTGACAGTCTGCTCTGTTTATTTCTGCTTTTATTTCTGAAATTTTAATAGCAATGCATGGTTTGACAAGTTAAAGGAACAACAAGGTGTTAACTCTATGGTGATTTCAAAGGATGCTCTATGGACTGAGTCAACAGATTTAAAGAATGAACAAGCACATACACTACAGTGTTTGTGGTGCAAATGTATGGGGCCTGTCTGTCTTAGATTCACGTCGGAGAGCAGCTCAGGGCATGGAAAACTTTTATTATATACTGTGGCAAGTGGTAGGAATACAAGTGTTTCCACTGATGCAGCTGTGTAGGTGGGTGCAACGATTTGCCTCTTCAGAGGAGCTGGCTGTGGTCTATGGCCGTGCTGCTTGTAATGCCTCTCGATATCTCATAGATGTTAAATCATTCACTTATGTTTTTCAGAAAGACTTTCGGTGCGAGTCTGAGAAAGGTTAACCAAAAGGCAAATGCCAGTGTAGGTGCTGCTTCAGCTGCCTGCGGTGTAAAAGGTGTCAGCCCTCGGACTGCCTGGGCAGGCACTGAGGTCGTGTTTGCTTTACCACTGCTGCCTGCCTGAGGCATGTAGGCTCCCTGGGTAGGAGAGAAAGAAGCCTGTCCTCTCAGAAACCAATTCACTCCATCCCCACCTTTTTCCACTGGCTCTGTTCTTGTCTAATACCAACTTCTGGATGGTTAAATGTGGGTAAGGTAGTTCCAAGCCCAAGGCTTTGAACCTCAATAAGTCTGAACCACTATTTAACAATGTTATTCCATGAAAATGTTGGGCTAGTGTTTAGAAAGGATGGTGGCAGAGTAAGCAGTCAGTATTGTGAATGTTTCTCTGTTGTTGCTTGCCTATGAAATAGTGAAATGTCATGTTTAAACTCAAACGAGCAGCTCAAAAATGTATTTCTGCTGTCTCAGTGTTTCCCAGTTGCTTTGTAGACATGGGTTACTTCATTGTTCAGTCTTCTCTTCCTTCCAGGCTTTGAAAGTGAGTTTTTAAATTTATGACTTTGACATACAGAAAGGAGTCATACTCCAATCTGGCATGACCTATATAAATATTGCCTTAAACACTGGCCTGGATGAAAAGTCTTATTCCCTTTCCATAAGTGTTCAGTTTTCTTGTCTGCTTAGCTGTGAATTGTTGCAGTCGCTTCTCATCTGACATGTGCCTCTGCCTACCAGTGGGTGCTCTGCCACCTCACTACCTGTTGGAAGCAAACTTCTTTATCACCACTCATCTCAGTGAAATTAAACCCAGGGAGATGCGCAGGAGCTCTGTATTCAACCCCAGGAAGCTTTGCCTTTTTGAAGTTAATTGGGTTAAAAGATTTTTTTTTTTTGTTTGCTACTGCTGCTTTAGAAACAGTGCACTATAAAGACCTGGATTTATTTTTTTGACTATTTTATTGTAAGCTAAAATACCTTGGTACTAAAGAGTAAAAAGGCTGGCTATATAAATCAATGCTTCATTGTATTTATTATGCTATTTACTGGGCCTCCAAGTATACTAAATTTTTATAAATGCAAAATCATTCAGCTGTATCCAAATTGGTTCAAAAGATGCTGATGAGAACATTTAAGGTTTTTGCAGGTTCTGATAATACTGTTTGCTGTAAGTGCGCTTGTCCCAGTTTCTTTCTGTGACTGAACTGAAAGTGCAATTTCTGTGTAATTTTAATGACCGGTAAATGGGTTCAAATATTCCACACATTATATTCTTTTTCCTATTCTCTGTTTGGCTGGCTGTCCTGGTACCATTAGTGCCATTTATTTCCTGATCATAATTTTGTCCTCTTTGGAAAGAAGGTGAGATGGAGATTAGCAGGTGTCCCCCCAAAAAAAACACAACCGGAAAAGCAAACCCAGCACCCAGGATGCATCGACAAAAGGAGACCAGATGCAGAGTGAAAGGCACATGGTACGTATTCTGGCTTCTCCCTGCAAAGATTGCTACAAGAACAGAAAACACGCTGTGATTTATTCTTGTGGCAAAAAAACCTGCAAATGGAACAAGAAGTACAGAAATCTCAATATGTTGTTGCTAATACAATTTACATTTAGAACAGTGTGTCCTCCTTCGCCATTATGCTCTGTTTAAACATAGCTAAATTAAACTAGTCTATAGGCAGAGCTTCTTGAACTGCAGTCAGAACTTTCACTAAATGAACATCTAACACTTAATTTAATGGTAATTATACAGCTTCTCAAAATTTTTTTCCCATGTATTATATTTGTTCAGTAGTTATCTCCATGTATAATAATATCAAATTATTATGCTGTCTCTCAAAGTCATAAATCGTATCATTTTTACACAGACCAGAAAATGACTTGCTCTTAAAGATATGTTTATCTGTATATATATGGTGAATTTTAAATTGAACAGTTCCAGACATAATTTTCCTAATATTGGTTAATCCATCTTTAATTAAAATGTTAATTGCTAATCCAGATATTACACATAGAAAAGTCAGCCTACAGTAAACTGTGCCTTATTCGCACAAGGACAAAAAACGTGCAATTACATGGCAATCTGCTCTTTGGAATTGCAATGTCGTCGTCTTTCATCAGCGATAACCAACTAAAAACATATTGTTGATTTGTTGTACTGTTTATCGCCCCAAAAAGGAAGGAGGGAAGTTAATTTAATGCTAGTTAAAAATTCTTGCTTGGCTCAAAGTAGGGCCTGAAATACCCTTTTAGGGGAATTGTTGGCCAGAATGGGTTATGCCAGTGCTGCTGTGGCCGCGGTTGCCTCTGATGGTTCCTGGGCTAGAAAACACTGCTGAAATCGTGTCTCCTGCGTAGTCCAGAACAAAACTCCCTCTGTGTCTGAGCGATGTATTTCAGAAGTCAGACCCAGTCAATCTTGTTTTCCAGCCAAGGGTTACAGAAGGTAAAGTTAGCTAGATGAAGGTCGTGCTTGTCATGTAAAAAGTGTGTTAAGGCTGCGAACTTGCTTCTTCGGAGGGCTGCAGTGAGGAAGACTCACTTTTGCTTTTCATTGTTGAGAAACAGTCTGCGTGCAGCTCAGTTTACTGATTTTTTTTTTTTTTTTATACTCTGTGCAGAGAGTTAAGCAAATGGAGTTTACAGCATTTCACACTTTGCAAGTAATAATCTTTTGATTCCCTGTGCAAAGTCATACATATAACTGTGGTCAGTAAATCTTTGGGGTGGGGCTTGAATTAAATAATCTTGTTAGCAGAGGATAATTGCAATTCCAGTGGCTGAAAACTTGTTATTCATGTAAAATGTTAGGAAATACTTATTTGCTGAATGGAATGACATACAGTGCTTTGTACCTCTGAAGTCAGCTCGTTCGGCGCTTTTGGCTTATACATATCTCTTTCATCTGTCATTAATGGCATTGCTAGGGACAATACAATTTAAATGTTTCATGCAACTTTTTAGGAGTAGTCATGTTCAAATCACAAACTCGTCAAATCATACAAGATTTTTCAGTCAAAGCCATATATTAAATGAGGAAAATAGAGACTTGTCTATAGAGTGCCATCTGTTGATTTTTGTTTAATTAGAAAATAATTTTCATAAATCTCTCACTTATACAAAGTGTATACTAATAGATAGGCTTTAAAAAATATCCTCACTTTTTTTCTAAAATCTGAAAGGAAAAACATTACACCAAAATACATGTAAAAATATTAACTATCACTAAATAGTATTTAATGAAAATCATGTTTCTTAATTCCAGAAATCTTAACAATCTGTTCCTATTTGGGGTTTGTCTGAATACCATTGGAAAGGCTTGAGCTTTTGGGTTTCGGATGTGCTTTTTTCATATTTTTTTTAACCTGTTCATTTTTTCATCAAAGGAGGTCACCTCTTCACCTTTCTTTTAATCTTTCCTGCCTTTCATTCCCCTTATTCCAGTGTTCTTTCCAACTTGTGAAAGTCACTTAATCTCTGTTTGAAACTGTACCTGATTTGCTCCAGCAGCATGGCTTCTCTTAGCAAGTTCCTCCAAATGGATAAAGAGGAAGATGACTTTGACATTTCTGCTGTACCAGGAGGATGCAGCCGCTCCTTGGCTAAGAGCTACAAAAGGGAGGTTATTTTAAGAATGGTATGGATTTGTATGTATCGCTTTGGCTTGGTTTACAGTCACTCTGTCTTTGAGATGTATTTGAATATCTGCTATTGATGCGTGAATAATACTGCTATTTATAACTTGTTTTCAGGCAAGAAAACTGGCCGCTGCCACCAGGAGAAGGCAGTCTGCCTGCCTGTGTGGAAATTGTGTTTGTTTCAGTTCCTCACAGGGCCAGAATAAATCTAAAAAAAAGTCCAAGCTCCACTTTCAAGGTGAGGTGGTGTTTTTGAGCTGTGTTACTTGGCGAGGCAGAGAGCCCTCTCCAGAATAGCTTGTGCCAGCTGACCCATCCAGGCAAGCCCAAAGCCAGGCTCCTGGGGGAGCTCTTGTCTTTTTGTTTGCCGAGTCCTCAAACCCTCTCTACTAATAAATGTGAAGCTGTGCTATCCTACCACCTCGTATCCTTATTTCTGCAAGCTTCTTGAAAAACTGATCTTCCCAGGGGTCTCCTAATGTCTGGTCTACTTAACGCGGGCGGGTAGCTGGGGCTCTAGAGCAAGTTCACATGTACCTGAGTTGTTTTATTTCCTTTTGTTTTTATTAGACAGAGCGGCTTAAGAATTACTTATTTTCCTCTCGCATTGTAGGCTAGGACCAACAAAAACTAAAGACGAATCTGCTAATACAGCACTCATCTATGAGATGACGGGGTGAGTGATAAGGTTCAGGATTGGCGACAAACAAAAATAGACATGGAAGACTGATGTTCACAAGATACTCCCAAAGTCATTATTCAGTGAATACTCTTATAAATGAGGGGGTTATATAACAATTGCATGCTCAAGAATAATACGTTTTTCACTTAATTTGTCTTGGCAAGCTGATTTTTCTTGAACCTGCAAGATTGAGTTCCTCCTTAAGTAAAGGATCAGTTACCAAAAAAATTATGAAATGCATATTGGATGTATGTTGAGTCAGGGGCTATCTGGGGTAGGAAAAAGGATGCATTTAGGAAGAAAGCATGCAGATAAATCAAAGTTTTTTTTTGTCAAAAGAGATCAGGACACCCACTTCATGAACATGAGGAACTGCCAGGCTTCAAATACTGCCTATTAACTGGTGATGAGGGGGTTGCAAAGGTGAAACGACTGGAAAACAGTTTGAGTAGGTGTTTAACAACAACAACAACAAAAAAAGGCTTCTGTTAGCATGATAAAAGGGAAAAATGGGGGGTCTGACTCAGGTGCTTTTAGTGGGTAAACTGGCCAGAAGTGTCCATAAGTTTTGAAGCAAAAGCCATTAGGGTGAGATAGGTAGTTCTGGGGAAGAAAAGCGCAAATGAAAAGTGGGAGATGACCTTAATTTCTTGGAAATGTTTTCTTTTTCCTTCCGTGTTCTACATAAGCAGATTCACTCTGAGTCTCTAAAGCGCTCAAATTTATCTTGGAATAACCATCCCCAGAGCTTCAACCTTTTTACTAAACTACGTTTAAAAAAAGCTCTAAGTGAAAGTTTAACAACCCCTCTCCTCCAATAAAGATTGTTCAATAAAATCATAACTGTGTATTTCTTGGCCCAAATCCATGCATCTGATTCAGCATAGATGCAGGGCAAAACCTGCTGAAAGACTAGGAGGATATCTACCAGTTTTACTCGATTTGTTTATTTTTTTCTCTGCCTGCTCCCTACCTGTCGTTCCCCCCTCCCCTTTTTCTTTATGTGCTTTTGGTGCAGCAGAAGTTTCTGAGACAGTATTGGTGTCTCTGGTGTATGAGCCCTATCTTCACATCTTCTTGCCATGCGTATTTTAAACCAGCTTTAGAAAGGATCCTTTTCTAATACAACAGCCATGGTTTTATGATCGGAAAGCTCTGGGTGAACAAAACCCCATTACTTAATTGCTGGCGTGTGGTTGCTCCTGGTCCAGCCTGCCATCAGGCTGGGTTGATGCACCTCTTCCATCCCATGTGGTTCGCTTGTGGTTAGCCATTTATTTCCCACTATAGTCTTTAAAATCCTATTAACTTTGTATTTATTATGCTGTGCTTGTCGTCATCAATGTAGAATTTCTTTGCAAAGTAAGCACAACCCTTGTTCTGCTCAGGCAACACCTTAAGGCCTAAAACTGTGAGTGCAGTTGTAGAAAATCACATAGGAAAAAAGGCCTCCCTTTAAAAATACATCTAATAACTGTGTTTGTATTTCTTCAGTGGTATAGCAATAACTTCTAAGTGCCTTCCCACTGTGGTGATTTCTAGTTCACTTTCAAAAATCCAGCTTATTGAGAATGTCACTATTAATAGCCTTCTGCTGGTACAATAAAAGATAATTCAATAGGATATCCCAGTTAAGCAGCGTACCTTGTTTACATTGGGTTTCTGCCCAGCAGCTGCTTATGCTAAAGTTCTGCAAAGAATACAGGAATTAATCAGGGTGTAACCATGGGGACAATTTTGCGTTGATATTCACCCCATGCAAGTGTAGTCACCATAAACCTGTAAAGACAAATTATATAATTCATCTGCAATTTGGTATGATCACAGGTAATAAGCCACCGATTTCTTGACCGCCTTAGGGATATGGTAATGCTGCTGTTGCTGATGCTTCCCAGAAGAGTTGAAGAAAATGTAAAAAACAGTATTTATTGAATTAGGGCTCCATTTTTCTTAAAGGTGTGTCCTTAAGGTGTGAAATTAGGGTCCAAGTCTGTGTGTATATATATAACTGGCAGTATGACCATGTTTCTGGGTGCAAATTCCATGGTAAATTGTGCATGTTTTCTGAGTAAAAGGTGCAGGGAAAAACAACTGGTCAGTATTGGTGAGAATAAAGTCTTTTAATTAGATTTTTTGTGTTTATTTTTAGCTTGCAAGATAATTGGCTCATTATGGGCAGTAGATTCTGATTTTATTATATCAGTGTTTATCAGAGCTATATGCAGTTCCCAGAAAGCTGTAACCAGTCACAGAAGCCCTTTGGATGCTCAGAAATGGCTATTAGGAAAGGAATAGTTCAAATATATAAAGGTGGGAAGTGAAACAGCCATTGGAGGGGGGAGCAAGGATCATTACATTCTTATGCTAAATTAGTAATACTATTTCAGTTAAGTTGGTCCTACATTTAGAGCTCATCAGGACACCCATGGGAATATATGAATTAGTTTGTTTTAATTGCATTATTTAATTTGTTTAAATTGCCTTTCTATTTTCATATGCAACCATTTTTTTAGTTGAAAAAATTGTCTTATTTGGATTTGCATGTGTACTGCTTGTGTATGCTTGCTACTTTGGATCTTTTCTTTTTCCTCAGAAAAAATAGTGAGTATTAATGTGTTGGCAAAATCCAGCCATGACTTCAGAGAGAGTTGTGAATAATGAATGCAGGATCTTTCTCTTTCACTGTAATGGCAGTAAAACATTAGCTGACTTTTTATTAAAAATGCTGCATTTGTAATTATGCCTCAGAAAAGAACAATTCAAGTGCAGAAAACTCTTAGACCCTGATCTGCCCATGTATTCTGTGTGAGTGGACAGATGGGGCCTGATTTGATGTAACAGTTTTGCGCTGGTTCAAACAGTTCTATGTACATGCTGTTGGATCTGGGTTTAAATGTTCCTGGAGAAGAAACAAAGTTAGCTTTCAACCAGTTAAAAAATAAACATGGGGGGGTGACATGGGGAAAGCTTTCTGCCTGTATGTTTCCTTAGTCTTACAGCATGTGGTTCTGTAATTCTTGATGCTGTTCTATATCAGTCTATAAAACAAATCTTTCAGACGTGGCTAACAATTGTTTAAATGTGATTCTGGCAAACCCAGGCAGGAGTTTGGTTTGCGCAGCCTTAAGGGAATCCTCCTAAACCATCCTCTTGAAGTCAATGGCAGCTTTGTCATTGACTTAAAGATTAAAGGGTTCAGTAAGGTGAATTGACTTAAATCAAAGTGATTTAGCTCTGATTTAAACCAACAAGCAGAAAACTTTGATTTAAATAATTGATTTTAATCTTATTGTGAATTTATAGTGTTAGCTGGGTTTTTTTTTGAGACAAATTACTTGACTGGTGGGTCAGTTTAAATCTACTGATTTGTGACCAAATTGAAATCTAGCAGATCTATTTTTGGCCAAACAGTGAAACACTCCTCTCTTCCCAGTTACTGGGTCTTTTCCTGACCAGGCCCATATTTAACCTTAACTCTTCATAAATTTTTAGCTCCTGTTTGAAATGTGAATGGGTGAGATTTAATTCAGTGTCTCTTGGTTCTCAAGCTATGTATTAGCTTTTATATGCCTTTATTTTAAAACTGGGTATGACTTAGCTCTGATTACGTGCACTTTATTCCATTTGGAGTGGATTTTTGTGGACACTAGAGGGAGCACATATTGTTTCAGGAACTTAAAATTTTAGTCCTGTCAAACCAAGATGATCTAATCAAGCAATGATATATAGCTATATATATGATATTAGTAGTCAAGTTTGTATATCTTGGGTCACTTGTCAAGGGGAAAACATGCAAAAGATGAAGGACTTTTTTTAAATCCTTCTCTAAAAAAAAAAAAATCATCTTTCTTATATTTTCTAGGATGCAAGAGTGGCACCTTGCATTCTCCAGCGTAGTTTATAATACAAATCAGGCACAAAATAGCAAGGCAATATAGGCAGATTTTGGGCATATACTGTTTTTTTCAGTCAATAGTGCTGTATGGTTGGATGTGAGAGGGCGGTACCAGCAACATCTGTCTGCTCTTCTGCTGAGCCATCGTTTCCCACAGGGCTCAGTGTTTTCCTTGCCCTATCACAGGAAACCCATACAAAAACTGTAGCATCGAGGCAATACAGATACGAATTGCAAGATTTTTTTTTCATGACATACCTAAAATACATAAGTAAATAAAAAGAGAAGTTAAAAAAACCCAAAGGAACTAGTGCAATGCTCTTTGCACTTCATCCTTCTTTCTATATTAAGGAAATCTGTTGTCTGACTGAAATGAGATTGCTATGATCTAAAATATCTTTTGGGCAGGGGCATGGAGTTGTTGACAATGCATTAAGTTGTGCAAGGTGAATGAGATTAGAGTGTTTGGAGGTGACAAAATAGAAATATTCCATGTTTTGTGATACACAGTAAGGGTTGGAGCAGTGGTAGTAATTTTCTGTCATTTTTTTTCTTCTCTTCAGCCTTTTAACCAATTTTAACTTTGAGTTCCGATGACTCTATGTTGATTTCAGTAATGTTACATATATTCCAGGGGAAATATATTGGTTATAATAAGAATATTTTGTCTCGGATGTAATTTTATTGGCTTGTGTTAAAATGCATTGATTTTTTGGCTGAAATATTTGGGCTTCAGGGTAGATGCATTTGTTCTGGTTAGGAGTGCATTGGAGTCAGTAGAGCTCTTGTGTTTCAGCAAATGCATTTCCATTTAAAAGCAAATGTAACATTTGAAAAGATTAAATGGATGTTAATTGGTCAAGTGGCATATTTTCAAACATGCCATTCTTTCTAACGTGTAAAACATTATGACACTTGAAAGAATGCTTTCTAACCTTACTCTATTAATAATTTTTTTAATGTATGTAATTGTAAATATGCTGTGTAATGCGATGTTTGCCTTACTAAAATATATGTTCATATTAGTGATTTCTTTCTGTCTTAACTTGGAGATAATAAGGTTGGCTGACTAATGCCTATTTAATTTCTCTTACCTCTGCAATGTAATTGAAGTGAGATGTGATCTCAATGTCTTTAACCTATCATCAAACAAGAGCCTTCAAGTTTCTGGTCTGAAGCAGCGCTATCAACATCATCCGTGATAGCAGGTAATCAGTTGCACCTATTGATTTGACACGGATTTCCATCACTCTTGCCAAGTGTGCTGTAACCCCTCCGAAGCCTCTGCTAGTCTAAAGTTATTGTTTTCCCTTCTGTGCCTCCTCTTCTGCGTTTAAAATGGGAATACTTTCCTATCTTGCATGGCGAGGAATAAATAGTAATGTTTTAAAAGCATTATAAAGTTCTAGAGCCTTCTGGCACTGTCAGAGTCTGAAACTTTGTCATTAGTACACAGAGTGAAGTTCACTGGTGCCAGTTACGGAAACCAATACCCCTTGCATGAGAAACTAGCACCTTTGAACCAGAATCGAGACCCAATATTGAAGCTCAAACCAATGACTGTATGGCTTTTTTCCAACAAATTACTCTTCCTTCTGTACAGTTATTATGCAAACTCTTTGTTGTGGTCCTTAATAAATAGATATATATAAAATATATATGTTTAACATCTTTGTCCACGACATGGACAGCAGGATTGAGTGCACCCTCAGCAAGTTTGCCAATGACACCAAGCTGTGTGGAGCGGTCAACACACTGGAGGGAAAGGATGCCATCCAGAGGGGCTGTGACAGGCTTGAGAGGCGGGCCTGTGCAAACCTCATGAAGTTCAGCCAGGCCAAGTGCAAGGTCCTGCACATGGGTTGGGACAATCCCAAGCACAAATACAGGCTGGGCGGAGAATGGATTGAGAACAGCCCTGAGGAGAAGGACTGGGGGGTGCTGGTTGATGAGAAGGTCAGCATGTGCCAGCAATGTGCACTCGGAGCCCAGAAAGCCAACTGCATCCTGGGCTGCATCAAAAGAACCATGTCCAGCAGGTTGAGGGAGGCAATTCTGCCTCTCTACTCTGCTCTCATGAGCCCCCACCTGCAATGTTGCGTCCAGCTCTGAGGTCCCCAGCATAATACGGACACGGACCTGTTGGAGCAGGTCCAGAGGAGGGCCACAAAGATGATCCGAGGGCTGGAGCACCTCTGCTATGAAGACAGGCTGAGAGAGTTGGGATTGCTCAGCCTGGAGAAGAGAAGGCTCTGGGGAGACCTTATAGCAACCTTTCAGTACTTAAAGGGGCCTACAGGAAAGCTGGAGAGGGCCTTTTTGTCAGGGAGTGTAGTGATAGTACAAGGGGTAACGATTTTAAACTGAAAGAGTCTAGACTTAGGTTAGATAGTAGGAGAAAATTCTTTACTGTCAGGGTGGTGAGGCACTGGAATAGGTTGCCCAGGGAAGCTGTGGCTGTCCCATCCCTGGAGGTGTTCAAGGCCAGGATGGATGGGGCTTTGAGCAGCCTAGTCTAGTGGAAGGTGTCCCTGCCTGTGGCAGGGGGGTAGGAACTAGATTGTATGTAAGGTCCTTTCCAACCCAAACCATTCTGTGATTTTTCCCTTCCCACACTGAAATCCATGGAACAGGATTTGAGAGAGAAACTCTGTAGTTGTTTTATGGGGAGCCTCTCCCCCATTTTTTTTTTTCCCCTTTTTAACTCTCCACCAGTCATCTTCCACCCGGAGATGTTGATCTTGCTTCCTTCTCCGTGACTAGTCACTAGCTCAGATTTTTGACAGGTCTCTGCCAGAGATGAAAGATCTGTGGAAATTATGGATGTGATAATTCCAGACAACCTTTGGCTGAGTTTGTTGTACATGTCAGCAGATGGAGCTCCAATGGACCTCAGCTCACTTGCCAGCACTGAAATTGCCTCACTGGCTGGGCAGTGCAGTTGTTGCTCAAGGCCTGGCAGTCTGGCCCTGGGTTCATAAAGAAAATACATTATTTGTTTCTGGTGTTGTTCTTTCCCACAATGGATGTGACCAGCTATAACACAGATGGAGCAAGTTAGGCTATAGTGGAAACGGCTTATAAAGGCATTACTTCTAGAAAAGAAATCTACCTGTGATGTGGCTGTCCACTGATGTGGTCTGTGCTGTTTGGCCATGTTGGGGTGGGCGGAGAAGCCCTCCTCTTTGTCCCTTCCTCCTGCCAAGTACCCTTCCCCCTGATAAATCTGTGCCCCAAGTATGAGGAGTATGACATGAGATTCAAAGGTTGCTTAAAATGTGCATCATTAAGCCATTCACAGCATTTTTATTTAAGTCTATGTCTAATGTCAAGATTGAATACCTGTGAATAAGATGTGCAAAACATACCTGTTATGGAAATGTTGTATAGGTTGTGGAACCTATGTATGTCTGTCCTGTTAGCTGTTTTTTCTCTGTTTGGCTGCTCAGCTATCCCTAAATCTTATGCAAGTATTGGGTTAATATTCAAATTCCGTTACAACTGCCTTTAATTCATGGAAATGTAAGAATATTTTTTTTGAAGTACTGAAAGAATCTAGCTACATACAGAAGTCCTGTCAACTCTCATGGTTGTTATTCAAAGTTAAGCAAAGGCAAAAAGACATTTATGTGTTTAAATCCAACTAGTATGGCTATCAACAAATTAATGACTTATAAACCCCAAAGTAATTCTGCTACATTTAATATTCTGCAACTGCAAGCCAACATATTGTATGCATTAATCAATTTGTCATAAATGACCCCCTATTTTGTATACAAGCAAATGGAATAGATGTGCCACAATAAACCAATATTTTA